>JAPYYW010005383.1:0-20921 GCA_030522545.1 Cremastinae sp. A BG-2022a
ACGCGTGCTAATTTGAAAATTGAATAACTTCTAAACGATTCTCCTAAATGTATTGAAATTTGGTAAGCATTTTTTTTTCATAAATATGTAGTTGCTTGCAAAATTTCATTAAAATCTCTCTATTTTGATGTAACGAGTCAACTCCCTTAAACAGTAATATTGAGTTTTTTTTTCAATTATTTGCTCTTTCTATATTTTCTCGACGTCCGGTGTCCACACAGGAAAAAAAATTCGGTAAAAAAGCGTCGTGCGCTACGATTTACCAAAAAAAGTAAAAAAAAAAATTTTCTCTCTCCCACGCGTTTCGCGATCATTGAACGAAAATCGATATTTCGGGAATCGATCTTTCTGAGCGTGTGTGTCACACGCAGGTAATTTCGGGAAAAGAGTCGACGTATGCTTTACGAAGAAAAAGGTGAACGCGCGAATTTCTCGAGGGAGCGCGGCGCACGAGAAAGTAAAAAAGTAAGAGTCGCGTGACCCTTGAGAAAAATAAGGAGCGCGGGCCCCGGAGGGGGTGGAATCGAGGGGCGAGATGGAGAAGAGAGAGAGAGAAAAAGGTGGAAAAAAAAAATTCGATCGATCACGATGCGTGGGGCTCTCTCGAATTCTGTGGTACACGAAGAGACGCGCGCGAAGGAGCGAGCGAGCGAGAGTTCCACTTGCGACCGCAGCGGTCGTCGCGGTCGAAAATCTGTGTCAACGACTTGTCCAGTAAAATTAACTAAAAAATTCCCCATTTTTTTTTATTACGCGGACACTTTTGACAGTAATTTTTTTATCCCTTGAAAAATTAAAATCCAAGTTTGAAAGAGTTTTTAGTCATTATTTTAGCTACCATATTGAGATTTGTATTTACGCAGATATCTCGAAAACCGTTGATCGCACGTAAAATATGTATAGTACGTTTTTCGTAGACAATTTAATTATCTACTTTTTTTTCTATACAACTTTTTTCTCTAAAATGCATATTATGGAAGTTATAAACGAAAATATGGAAAAAAAAATTATTACGTAAATTTATCTTGAATTATAAGTTTTATGGGCAGATAGTTATGGTATATAATTTTCTTTAAACAATTATCAACAACTTTTGTTTAAAACTGTTTTTCGTAAAATGAATACTTGAAGAGATTAAATGAATATTGTTATTATAAATGTTAATAACTGTTAAAATGAATACTTTATCAAATGTTGTTACGATGCTCTCCCACGTGTATAGTAAACAGATAAATCAGTCAAACATTTTTTTATTATACATAAATTAGAGTGAATAAAAGAAAAGTTTTATTTGTCCTTATGCGAATATCTTGCCATAGCATTCATTTCACAGAAAAAAAAGTTTTTAATAATAATTATTGAGAATTGTGTCGAGAACATTATTTACTATTACTATTTGCTTATAAAACTCACGATTTAAGAAAAATTTACGTAATAATTGTCTTTTAGCACACTATTGTCTATAACTTCCATAATATGCATTTTACAGAAAAAAGTTGTATAGAAAAAAAGTAGAGAATTAAATTTTCTACAAAAAACGTTCTATACATATTTTACGTACGACCAACGGTTTTCGAGATATCTGCGTAAATACAATTTTCAATATGGCGGCTAAAACAATTGCTAAGGACTCTCTCGAACTTGGATCTCGGTTCTTCAAAAGATACAAAAATTACTGTCAAGAGGAAAAAAAAAAGTACGCGCGCTTTTTCCAAATAAACAAAAAAAGCTACTTTTTTGAGCAGACTGCAAACGCGAGCGTTGCGGTCGCGAGTGAAACTCTCGCGGGGTGAGAGAGGCGGAAGGGAGAGAAGACCGCACGTGGGCGCGCGAGAGATGGACGCCGTTACGAGCGAGCCCTGGATTCGCCAATCTCGTCGCGTCGCGAAAGAAAGGAGCGACGGAGACGGATGTAGGCCCTGAGCGCGCGAGGAAAGGGAGGGGGGGGGGGGGGAGAGAAAGAGGGAAAGGAGAGGGAAACTCGCCGCTGCGCGAAATACGTGCGACAGACGCGTCGCGAATTTGGAAGGAGAAGCACCGATCTCTCGCACGGAGCGAGAAAAAACAATGCTCCGACGGGGAAGGAAACCCGAGACGGAGCGAGAGACGAGAGAAAAAAAAAACAGCGCAAGAGAGATCGCGGTGTCGCTGGAAGAGGCGCTCGAGACGTTTCCTCGGACACGTATCGCTCAAATTTTCATCATTTCGCTCAAATTTTCATAATTTCGCTCAAATTTCCATAATTTCGCTTGTCCCCTTCGTATTTTCATTTTACGAAAAAGATTTTGAAAACGAAGTTTCTTCTTCGTATTTATTTTCTCTTGCGTACAAAAAGGACGAACGATATCCCTCCGGAATACAAAAGTAACAAAAAGAATCCTGGCCGGATAGCGAAAAAGATCGTACGCGCGCGGCGCGTTCCGCTTGTCGCCCGAAACGCTCCGAAAGACCGAAAGCCGATGCAGCGAGGATCGGCCGAGGGCTTTGCGGGCGACAAGTGGAATTCTCTTGAAAGATTTCGCGAACCGGATGTCCGGCGACACCGGCGCATCGATTAAACGCAAATTTATCAACGGGAGCTCCGAAAATTTAATCTACATCTATTTATACGACCCATATATACGAATACGATTAAAAAAAAAAGCGCGAATGACGGATCTCGTCGAGCCCACGAGGGCGTTCCACTTATCGCCCGCAACGACCCAAAACCAATGTAACGAGACTAGAACAGAGGCTTTGTGGGCGACAAGTGGAATTCTCATATCGTTCACAGACCAAAGAAGCCGGGAGAGTGTTTTCTTAACGCACGTTCCACTTGTCGCCCGCAAAGCCTCTGTCCCATCTTAATTACATTGGTTTTTGGTCTCGGTGGTCGTTTTGGGCGACAAGTGGAACGCGCCCGTAGCCGGGTCCTGCGAGACGTCGTTTCGCTCTCTCTCCCTCTCGTACCGAAAAGACACGACAGGATCGGAGATTTCGTCAACGGCGCTCGCATCCGATCGTGGCAATTGAGGAAGTACGCGAAAAAAAAAAAAGAAAAACAAAAAGAAAACAAAATGAATAGAAAAAGAGTCGCAGGAGAGACGCGATTCGTGCGGTCGTTCGTAATTGGAAATTGAACGCGGTGTTTCTCCCCCCCCTCCCCTCCCCCCTGCCACGCTTTTGGGCCCCTCGTCGTTTGTGCCACTCGGGCCGCCCCCTCGAGACGAGGAGAGCGCACGTAATTCCGATGAAATCCAAAGGTGGCATTCGACGAGAGGATTTTTCTATTAGGCCAACAGCCGGTTAACGGAAGAGGCGACGAGAGCACGCGACAACGCGCGACAAACTTTTTTTATCGGAAAACCCACCCTTGGAAAATGTTGTCTCGCGGCCGTATTTGACGAAAAGAAAAGGGAAGAAGGGAAAAAAAAAAGGAAGAAACGGGGATTGGGCGAGGGGGAGTAAAGGGGCGGCGGGGGGGGGGGGGAAGGGAGATTTTGTTATTATTTTCTCACTCGGCCGATTTGACGAGCTGAGCGTAGTTGAACTCGGAATATGTCTTGTCGTTGGATTCTGGCAGGGCGATCGTGAAGCGAAACGAGGGCGCGAGCTGTTTGCCTCTTTCCTTCTTCTTTTCCTTCTTCGTAGCGTGCCCCAGGGAATCCGGAAACTCCAGGCACTGCGGGACAACCCGTTTAGGTTCTGACATTCTACATTTGCACTAACTTGACGCTTTTCACGGTTAGAACTGCTCGTTCATACGTCGACGACAACATCGTACACGAGCGATGTGTGTGTTTTTTTTTTCCCTCGTATCCTCGCTCTCGTTCGCTCCTTCCCTTCCGCGCCTCCTCCTTCTCCCTCTCGCCCTCCTCCCCCCCGGCGCCACCTCCCACCCTCCCCGATCGCTCTTTCTCTTTTACGACCGCACCGTTAGATATCTAAGCTGATATTTCAACTCTTTTTCTTCTTTTGCACGTCTTTTTCAAATACCGTGGAAACACCATCTCGCTAGCACGTCGCCATCTTCGGCACGAGACTACCTCCACTGATGTTTTTAGAGTGCGCTGCTGTTGTACTCACCGCGGTTAACACACACGCTAGTCGCTCGTGGCGTCCTCCTTTCCTTTGTTCCCGCGCTGCGCATGTCCGCTACCTCATGCCGAAAGCCCGCTCGAATTTCAATTCTTTCGTTGCGCAATGACTAACGGATTTTCAGTATTGTTGCTTATATCGAGTCTACGATCATTGCCAGGGTCTAATTCGGGCATTGTTTCGGTATACGAGTTCAATGATACCGGAACGAATGTTTATTTATGTAAAATTAATGTTACTTTTATTTGAAAGGTCGTAGTACATTTATGAAATGATTTTTTTTTTAGGAATTTGTTAAAATTTTGCATAAAGTATATTTGATGATTTGTGGATATGGGTACAAGATATTGTGAAGTTTTTTTACAGAGAATTTGAGATATTCGTTTTAGAAAATTACCATTTTTTTTATTCTCCCATAAAGAGCACTGTTGATGTTGTTATTATCAACTCGAAATATCTTATTGACTTCTGGGTATAGTGGGACTTGTTGAAATTTTCCTTAAACTTTCCTTAATTAAATAAAATCCTAAAATTTTGATTTTGTTTCGGTATACGAGTTTAATGATATCGGAACAAAAGTTTATGTTACTTTTATTTAAAAGGTCGTACAGTATATCCACGAAACGATTTTTTTTAGGAATTTGTTAAAATTTTATATAAAGTATCATTGATGCATATGGGTACAAAATTTTGAGAAATTTTTCTACAGAGAATTTGAGATATTCGTTTTAGAAAATTACCATTTTTTCTACTCTCCCATAAAGAGCACTGTTGATGTTGCTATTATCAACTCGAAATATCTTACATTGACTTCTGGGTAGTGGGACTTGTTGAAATTTTGCACGGCTCGTTAAAGTACATCAAATAACTTTCCTTAATTAAAAAAAAATCCTAAAATTTTGATTTTGTTTCGGTATACGAGTTTAATGATATCGGAACAAAAATTTATGTTACTTTTATTCAAAAGGTCGTATAGTATGTACATCCATGAAATGATTTTTTTTTTAGGAATTTGTTAAAATTTTGCATAAAGTATCTTTGATGCCATGTGCATATATGGGTACAAAATATTGAGAAATTTTTCTACAGAGAATTTGAGATATTCGTTTTAGAAAATTACCATTTTTTTATTCTCCCATGAAGAGCACTGTTGATGTTGTTATTATCAACTCGAAATATCTTATTGACTTCTGGGTAGTGGGACTTGTTGAAATTTTCCTTAAACTTTCCTTAATTAAAAAAAATCCTAAAATTTTGATTTTGTTTCGGTACACGAGTTCAATAAAACCGGAACAAAAATTTATGTTACTTTTATTTAAAAGGTCTTATAGTATGTACATCCACGAAACGATTTTTTTTTAGGATTTTTTTTTTAATTTTGCATAAAGTATCTTTGATGCCATGTGCATATGGGTACAAAAAAAAAGAAATTTTTCTACAGAGAATTTGAGATATTCGTTTTAGCAAATCACCATTTTTTCTATACTCCCATAAGAGCACGTATATGTTAAATATTGCGATCATCAGCTCTAAATATCTTGAATTCTAAGAAGTAAAACTTCTTGAAATTTGGTACAGCTTTTTGTACTTCAAAGAAGCTTCAATTTGATTTTTTTTAATTCCAAAAAATTTTTTTCCTTCTTTTCATACATACGTATCAAGTACGGATCACCTTGGATCACCTTGAATTTTAAGTATGTTGTTCTTAAAATCATTATAGCAACAATTTTTCTTAATTGACTTAAGGTAGTATAACCGCAAATCCGTGTTGGGACATATTTTCTTAAAATTAGCACAGGTCTTCTTTAATATCATATGAAAACATGTGTCAAATTTGACAAAGTTTCACCATCTAGAAATTGAGATAATATTGTAAATTTAAAATTGTTGCTTTTTCGAATCTCCCATAAGAGCCCATGTTGAAAGTATCAATTTTTAAAAATTAATGTCTAAATAACTGCGTGGTTAAGCCTTTTTTAATTTTGCAAACACGTTAACACAATGCTAACGAAGATCTGTGCAATTTTTGAATAAATTCTGTCTCAAGAAATTTCAACTGATGATTTGCTGAAAAATCACATGGTATGGAGATAAATTGAGATAAAAATTTTTTATTTGACTGTATCGATAGAACTACGTACCTTAATTTCGTAGCAAGCACACTTCACCTTGAATGACCTTGTATTTCGAACTCGCAAACCGCACTTTGGACATGAGAAAAACTAAGACAAAAATTTGTATTTTTACTGTCATGGCGCAATTGTATTTATTGTGATAGTCCAATCGAAAGTTTTTTTCTCAGTTTTTTTTTTTATTTCGCGTACAAAATACAATTTGTGAGAATAGTAAAGTCCCTTTGCAATTTTAAGAAAATCATTTTTTTAAAAAATAGATTCTGAGTATAACATAAACTAAAAATATGACAAATCTAAATACGGAATATTTATGATTTTATAGCACGAGTGCTGAAACTTCAAGGTAGTTCTACCTATGATAAAAATATGGTTTTCAATAGGATTTCTTGAAAATTTGAACAGATGTTCTCTTTAATATGTTCTCAGGTGTGAGTATCAAATTTTGAAAGGCTGCATCATTTTTTTTTGTTTATTGTTGAAAATTGTAACTTTTTGTAACTTTCCAGAAGAGTCTGTGTTAAGGTAGTTCTATAGGTACAGTCAAATCAAAAGTTTTTATTTCAGTTTATCTCCACACTGAGAACAGTATTAGTTGAAAAATATTTAGTTGAAAATATTTCGTCGAAACAACACTTATTTATTTGAAATAATTAAACTTCAGTTAAATCAACCAAAAATTTAGTTCAATTTTGTTGAATCAACCAAATTTTGTTTTCAGTGCATACCATGTGGTTTTAGAGTTTATTAAGAAAAGTTGTTGCAAATTGTTTCAAGAACAACATACTCTAAATTCAAGGTCATCCAAGGTGACTTGTACTTTCTACGTATGAACATTAAAAAAATTCATAATCTTAGGATTTAAAAAAAAAACTTGAGGAAGCTTCTTTGAAGTACAATAAAGAGCCATGCTAAATTTTAAGAAAATTCACCATATAGATTTTCACATATTTAGGATTGAAAATGGCAATATTTAACATGGGCTCTTATGGGAGAGAACTGAAAATTGGGATTTTTAACAATAAATATCTCAATTTCTACGTGGTGAAACCTCTTAAAATTTGGTACGAATGTGCTTAACATATCAAAGATTGACTGTACCAATTTTCAACAAATTCCTAAATAATCGATAAAAACCACCTTAAAATTAGTGATTTTCAACGTGAAATATTCTAAAATTTAGCACCAATATTATTTCTACGACATCGAAGAAGGTTCATCTGGTTTTAAAAAAATGTCTACTGATGATTTTATCTTTCGTTTGCACGACCAACTCACAAGTTGGTTTACATGGGAACGAAACTTTTGAACAAATAGACTATACGAAACTACACGTTTTTAAAAATGGCTCGCATTGTAGCTCAAAAAGTTATTGATCGATCTGGCTGAAATTTTGAAGGTTTCTTTCTATATTAATGAAAGGACAAACCTGAAGTTTCAGAATTATCGTGTAAACAAAGAATTTTGCTTCTGATAAAAATTGTTGGAAAAAATGTTTTTACGAGAAAGCCAGATGTGTAATTTCGAATATTTTGCTACTTTTTTTATACATAATTTTATATGTTCACAGCAGAGAATGCGATTTTTTCTAATATCGCCATATCATTCAATTAAAAAAATGTTCACAGCACTTGAAAGTTATAATAAAATTGTGTGAAAAATTCAAAATGATTTGATCACCTTCAAAAAAAAATGTTGCAAAAACGACTTATTATTTTCGATCGCTATAACTGGGGTGATTGCGTACCCAATTCCGTCACAAAAATTGCTAACAATATTAAATTATGATTAATTAATTAATTATAAAGTAAAGTAAGTAAAGAATGAAGTAAATAATTAATTATAAGTAACTATATATATTTTTCCTTAGTAAGATTATTCGGTGTATTTGTATTAAACATATTTATAAAAATGTTATTTTACATCTGAATAAATTTTTTTATACGTTTCACAATTGTACACAATAAAAGTATTGACATTTGTTCTTTCGTGACTAATTTTTTACCCTTCCTTCTTTCAAAAAATTTAATCGTGAAGCGATCTAGAACGAACTGGAAAATTGCTCGTCGATTTTCACAGACTAGCCTTGACAAAATAAACTTCATTACAAAAAAAACCTCAGAGGATTTAACAAGACGAAGATAATTGCGTAAAGAACTTTTGCCAGTATCTAAATTCATTTTTCACAAAATCGTCCTGAAAATCGCCTAATATTGACTAAAGTTTGCTGTCTCAAATTTTTTCTCCTATTCTAAAGTTTATTGAGCCATTAATAAGTTGCTGACAGCAAACTAGAAACTACTATTCCGCGTGAACACAATTCTGGGTGATTATGCTCGAATAACTCTAAAAATTTGTTTTTTTGTTTGTTTAAACTTTTATCTTAAGCTTCACGAGCTTCAAAAGACTTTGTTCGCGAAGCTCGTGAAGCTTTTACATAAATTTTTCTATCGTACTTAATTAGCTTTCAAATAAATGCAAAATAATACATATATATATAAATATATACATTTATAGTACACGAATACAGATATATTTGTCATCGATCAATTCATCAAAAAAAATGACGCGTCATTGTCCCTACGAATAATAAAAGCTAAAGAGGTACAAAATTCTGGCACGTGATTTGTCACGGAGCAGTCTGTACAATAGTTGAATTGAAAAAATAAAAAGTAAGTGTGACGAAGTATGAGATTAGGATGACGTTTGGCGAATATTATGGGGAAATAAATTCAATGAGAAAAATGCACAGCCCGGTGGTCGAGTCGTCATCAATTCATAATCAATAAATATAATCATGGATCAATTGGTATCGCCATTGTCGTTGTTTTTCGTAACTTTAATAGCTGAGAATTGCTGGCCCAGCATCTGCATGACTTCCTTGTGGGCCAGGCCCTTTTTCTCCTTCTTCACCGACGAGTAATTTTCCTTGACGAAGAGTGCGAAGCCAGTCGGATTTTTCCCACTCGGCGTCTTCGACTCGACTTTGCCGGATTTCGTCAGCTTGTTTACGAGCAGCTCGAATTTTCCATAACAGTGCCCGCAACGTTTCTTCTCCGTGTCCAGAGATTTCGAGTGTCGGTTTATGCTGTAACCGCATCCAGTGCAACGGTATGTAAACTTCGTCATTATTTTGTAATCGTGGCAACGCTTTATCGCTGGCAATTCCGGAAAGGCTTTCATCGCTTTCGTCGTCCTGAAACAAATTGCATTCAATTTTTGAGTACGTGAAAAAAATTTTTATCTGGAATTCTCCAGGTAATTCGACAGCGATAACCATTTATTTTGAAAAAATTTAATGTATTACAGTAGAAAAACGATTTAAAAAAACATTACAAAAAAATTATCGATAAGAATCACTTGAAGATGATTTTTAAGGATGTGTGGGACGACAAGCTCAGTAAAAAGTAAATTTTTGACGTTAAATTTGTAAAATCCAGACTCTGTCTTTTGGTAAAAAGTTGCCAATTTTTTGCGTCTTAGCTTTATTATCAATTAGAAACTTGAGCATATTTTAATAATAATTTAAACATTTTTTATTATTTAAATGATTAAATAAAAAAAAATTTATTGAAGCGTTTTGAAATTTTGTTTATACAAAATGAACACTGCTACGAATATAAAAAAAAATTCACAAGAATCTCATATTTCAAAATTTGTAATCTCAGCAACTTTGAAGGTTGATAACTCTTAAACGATATCAGCTCAGTAAAACGATTTCAAATTTGATACAAAATTTTTTCATATGCTTAAAAACAAAACATCAACAATTTAGTAAATATTTTTAAAAATATCGCCCATACACCCTTAAGATAATTGTTCAAAAATTGGTAATGTTAGAGTATCTTCCAAAGAAATTATTATAAAAAATGGGCTAGATCTGAAGTCTAGTTTTTGGATTAAAAACAATATGTTTTACTGAAAATCTTTTGTGTTTGTATACGTGCACATGAAGCACATACGAAAAAATGTAACACTATAAAAGTCGAGTACAAGTGAGAAAAATTGACTAAAAATAGCATTATGTTCATTTTACAATTATTGACAATATATTCGAAAATTCGTAAATTACTCTCTCCCTTTATGAACACTATTTCCATGAAGGAATCTCTTTTTTGATAAGGCAAACAGCTATCCTACTATCTAAAAAAAAAGAAAAAAAAATAAATATTATATAAAACAAACGCACCAGGCTTTCCAATAAGGTCCGTGACCGTCCGAAACTTCGTTCAGTAACCAAGCGGCTGCATGACACAGTTCGTGTACGAGGGTGTCTCGCAATCTGTCTGGTGTGTCCAAAATCTAGAAAAAAAAAATTCGTTATTTTCGTTTAAATTTTTTAAATATTTGACAAATACTTGAACAGGTCTGTAAAATAAACATGACAAATATTTATCCTTTCTATGTTTCTTCTAATGTTTCGCAAACTATGCTTTCTGTTAATATTTTTAAGGTGGTTGGTCTGTGACAGTCAAATCCAAATGTTTCTCCTGTTTTGAAGACGTTTTTCTGATGTTCACAGTGATTTGCGAGATTAAATTTATTAAGAAAAGTTGTTGCAAATTGATTTGATAACAACATACTCTGAATTCAAGGTTATCCAAGTTCAGAAATACTAAATATACTTGGTATATTATTATCAAATTTTTTACTATATATTTTTCGAAAAAATGAAACAAAGTTTCTTCCATGTTGTGTAAAACTCTCTGCAAAATTTTAAGAGACTTCACCGTCTGGAATTCGAGATACTTATTGTTCAAAATTATAGTTCAAACACGCGCTCTTATGGAGAGTGTACAAAAAAATGTGATATTTTTCATTAAATATCTCATGAAACCTTCTGAAATTTGGTACACACGTGCATATGACTTTAAAGAAAGTTTATGCAAAATTTTAATGAAATCTATAAACGTTTATTTTACAGACCAACCATCTCAATGGTTAAAGAAATAGAATGAAAAAAAAAAATACTTTGGTCGCTAAAACGATTCTCGAAGATCTCTTGACGGAACCAAGAGCCTTCAATGAACGTTTGTTGTAACAAAATCCCGCAGTTCCGCGCATTCTGACGTTCCACTCGATCGACATGTCACTCGGCAACTTGTTGTCGAAGATTTTCTCGTTGAAGAGCTTGAAGAGGTATTTGCAGAGTTCTTCCTTCGTGTTTTTAAAATTTTCACGATATTTTCTCGCTTCGGGATGAGCTTCATTCAGAGGGATCGTCGAGGACAACGAGGAGAGAAACGTATTCCTGGTCCTCGTGTGTTTATTATTTACCGTTGGAACTCGTATTTTAGTGCTCTTCGTCGTCGTAAATTTTTCTTTTGATTTTGCCGGAATATAGTCGTTGGGATCGTACTCGCTCGTACTCGAGTCGGATTCCTCATCGGCGAACAATTTTTTTTTAGTGTCACGCACCTTTTCATCATCGGTGTCTGAATCACAGATTGCGATTGCTCTGAAACAAAAACAAAAGCGTTTTTCAATTTATTTTTAGCAATAAAAGACAAAATTGTATAATATACAGTAAATGAAAAATAATATTTCTGTCTAAAATAATATCAAACATGTCAATTCGATATCATATTAATTAGACATATTTGAAAATATAAATAATAAATAAAATAAAATATAAATAAGATTTAAGATAAGTTAAAAAATAATGAGTCAAGGTGAAGAAATGACGAAATGTTTATTCAGCAATTTTAGAAAATTACCTTTGCATAGTAAGTGGCAATTGAGTAGGCGATTTGTTTTTTTTGCGATTTTCGAAAATTTGAGGATTCGTCAACGCGGTGAGATACGTGCCCTCGGTGTCGCTTCCCGTCGAAGAATCGTTGATGAAACTGCATCGATGCGGATCGCTCCTCTTTTTGGGCTTTTCCGTCGAGTTCAAGTTCGGTTTGATATTTTTCACGACTGTGAGATTGAAAAAAAAAAGAAAAATATTATTTCCAGTAATGACGATGCTTCGAAAAATGTTTATAATATTACATAATATCATTATATTGCATAATTCAGTAACAGTTTTTAAGGGTGTATTAGCGATATTTTTTAAAATATGAGAACTTGATTTTTGGTATTTTTTTCTTAATCACATGAAAAAATGTCGTGTCAAATTTGAAATAACATTTTTTTCTTATGCAGAATTCGTAAATTTGCACTGAATAAAAATTGAAGAATAGAAAAAATGGAAAATTTTAGTAAAACTATGTGACAAATTAAAAATAATGCGATAACTTAATCTTTTAAAAAATTCAATAAAAACGACTCATTTTTAATGGTCTAAAGGTACTGTCTCCTCAAACAATTCTCAATGCTTTGTAAATAAGATAAAAAAATTTCTTACACATGGTGAAGTCCTCCGAACAGGTGCTGTCGGACGATTGTACCTTTTTCTTCCTCGGATTTATTTTTCTAAAAAATATAACAACAAATAAACGTACGATTTAAAACAAAAAATAATTTACTTTAATATAATTTAAATTAAATCTGGTTAAATTTAAATTTAAATTAATTAAATTCATGTAACATTCAATTAATTATATTTCATTTAATTAATTTCAATTAACTAATTAATTAAATAAATAAATAAATAAATTAAATTTACCTTTCAGTCTGTACGGCTTTGTTGCAGAGCGCGATTGGTTTCTTCTTGGGCTCGGTAGCAGGCAAAAGATCCTTCGCTCTCGCTCTCCAAGTGTTCCCGTACAAATCGTCCAAAATGTCGACGCAATCCTCGAAGTCGAGGCGCTCCGTCGTTTCTTTTCGCACCGGAGTAACCGGGGTCAACATTTTCGAGTCGTCTTCCTTCTTTTTAAAAAATTCATCCATCGTTATCTGTCGGAGATTCGTCGATTTCGTAGACTTGGCGGATTTTGTAGATTTCCCGGTGGACTTGACGGACTTTGCGGACTCGACGGTCCGTCCTTCAACGCGTTTTTCACCCGGTCGGAGCTTTCTCATTTTTTCACGGTTGTTCGGAGTCTCGTAATTCATCTCGAGACGCTCGAGACTGCTGTTTCCGGAGCTCGAGCTGTTCCGGTTGCTCGGCGAGACGTTGCTCACCGAGGATTCGCTGACCCGGTCGACCGAATTCGTCATCAGCCACCGAGCGATCTCCAGCTTCTTCGTTTCGCTGAGATCGGGCGAGTTTATCGTCGGCTCGAGAAATCTGGTCACGTGGGTCTTGTAGGGCTTCGAAAGATCGACCCTCGATCCTCGAATGATATTTTCCTCGGATTCGGACTCGGTTTCCTCGATCACAGCTGGATGCGCCTTTCGACTCGATTTTTCCGTCTCTCCTTCGCTCTCGCTGCTCTCTTCCACGTTCGGAGCCACCTGGGGCGACTGATAAACCGCTTTCTGCGACTCCAGGATTTTCATTATACTTCGAAGGTCCTTCTTCGAAAGTTTTCCATCTTTTTTCCATGTTTTCACGAATTGTGGCGTTTTTTGAGCCTCCTGACTCTCGAGAGCTTTCTCTCTTCTCTCTTTTTCTCTACTCTTCGGACAAGCGTCTTCGCTTTTTGCTAATGCTGCCGGCTGTGATGTTTTGGACACTACCGATCTCTTGTTCGAGTCTTTGAGAATGTTGGAGTTGACGACACCGTTCCTATCGATTCGCAAGATTTCAGGAGTCTTTACCTCCAGTTTTTTCATATTCTTCTTCAAATTATTCAAACTTCCTGTATTGTATCTTGTATCGATGATTTTTTCTGTCTTGAAATTCGTTTCCGGTTTCACAACATTGTCCTTGCTCGGCAAGCATCTTGGAGCCCCCTGCGTGCGCACATTGCATTCGTTCTCCGCGAGTACTCCTCGCATCTGGTCAAAACTGAAAATGGAGTCGTCGCTCTCTGGAATTATGCTCTTACCCGCGAGAGCATCATTTTCAAAATTTTCCTTGTTTCCGCTTTCTCGAGATTCCAGGTCGCTCACTGTTTCGTCAGACGTGTAAGCTATGCTGCACGCTTTTAGTCCCTTCCTCAGAGACTTTTCGTCCCGTCTCGACTTGTAAGTGCCTCTTCCCATTCTCACATTTTTGCCGCATTCGGAAGACTGCTCCGAGCTGAGCGACAACGAGCCATTTTCTCTCGTCCTACGCTTGAACTCCTTCTTGTCCTGTTCGTTCCATTCACGATTGACCGGATTGTCCTCATCGCTCGAATCGCTTATTACTATGACTTCAATATTGTCGATGTCTCTTCTCCTCGCAATAAAATTTTCTTCGCTCTTAATGACCTCCTGCGTGTCGTCCACCATGAAACTGTCCGAGACCCGCAAGTTATAATTCTGCGAGTCGAGAGACTCTTCCGTCAGATTCTGCATCTCTGCAGTCTCGGATATAACCTCTTTGATGTTTATTTTTCTTTATTAATATTTACTGCAAAATTCATTAAAATTTGGACATTTTTCGTGCAGGGTCAGCTTAATATTGTTTTAAGAAAGATTTTTGTTCATACCCGATAAATAATTTTTTTTTAGTCATTCTCTGGAGGAAAATCACTCGAGGAAATTTTCTCGTGCTTTCTGGAGTCTCAAATTTCGTGACTTGAATTATTTTCATTCAAAATGTACTGTAAAAAGTCTCGTGAGTAAAATTTTTCATTCACGACGAATCTACTCCAAAATTCAATTTTTTTCTCATACCTGATAATATATATATATTTTTCTATTATTATTTACTTCACATGTTATTAAAACTCCAGTGACTATTATTTACAAACGATCTGCTATTTTGGATCGATTTTTTTGCATCACATTCGTGGTTAAATGTTGAAGATCGAAAAATATACTGTAGCTCTGCGTAGCACAATGTAAATATTATGTTGTTTAATTCGATAACAAAATTATTTTAAAACGGAGTCATGAAATAATGATCCAACACTGATAGGTCTTTTTTCGCGAAAGCATCAATTTTTTTCACCTTATTTTATTAATTTTATTATTAAATATCCAGAAAACTAATACGAGAATGGAATAAAACTGTGAAGAGGCAAAAACTGACGTGCCTCCATTCAAACGCGAAAGCGTCCGTTGAATCCGAGCAGTGCTTCCAACTGCAAAAATTTCCAAACCGGAAGACAGGGGTGAGCGTTCACCGGAAATTTTGGAGGAATTCGAGCAAGAGAAATTTCCCATTTGATATTTTTACGATTTTATAAAATCGTATACTTGTATACTTGATAATTGCACGAAACAATATTGTTTAAAATAATTGCAGATTTTAATATAATATAACGGACGATATAATTTTCACGACTATAATTTTTTTAATTTAATTTCATTGGATAATTACACGAGACAATATTTAAGGTGGTCCGATGATTTCTGGCTATCCAAGATTTTGTGATAAAATTTGGTGTATGTTGAGATTAATATGTTACTTGTCTTATATCCAAATTTTAATATCATTCGCTTGCTGGAAATTGAGATATTAATTCTTAAAAATGAGAAATTTTCGCTATCTCTCATAAGCCTTATATGTTAAAAGTCGTGATTTTTGACGATAAATATTTCGATTTTTTAATATTACACAAAAGAACGTTAATACAAATTTTCAATCAAATATCTTGGAAAAAATTTCGCTCAATAATTTTGCCTCAACATTGCATGGTTAACCTAAAAGTTTGAACGCACCTATCATCGGACTACCTTAAATTAATTGCAAATACGTTTTTACGATTAAATTCGAGTAAAAAGCTTGAAGATTTAATATAGAGTTCGAATTGTCCAGCCGCTCAATTTAAAAAAAAAAGGTCACGTGTAAAGACGTCAAAATTTTTTACAATACAATAGAATTATTAAAAAAAAATATTCAATATTATGTACAAAATTTGAAAGCCATGATCGTATGTTTTCCTGCAAAATAAAATAAAAAAAACTGGAGTAAAAAAGTTGAGGAAAATTTGTATTGCGCGGGCCCGATCAGTGCACTGTTATCCTTGTTGGGTGGCGCCACAGGTCCGTTGAGGAAAAATGACGTAACGCGCGTGTGCACACAGCCCGCCGTTTCGGAGTAGTTAGTCAGTGTGCCCGAGGGGGCCAGCTGAGTGACCTTGCGGTGTTTGTAAACAGACACACGTTGTCCACGGTATTCGCGAGAGATACTTGGCTCATTGTTTCCTCCCGCGCGCGCTTCCCAATTTTTCTCCCTCGGGTGTGTTTTCGTCATTGAGACGATTTTAAAATATCGTGCGATCGATCGAGAACAATCTCCGGCCAAATCATGGAGGTGGAGCACATGTGCATCGTCGAAAACGAAACGGTGAGTCGAATCGAAATCTTTTGTTACGAATCCTAACGATATACAATCTCGCCATATATATACACATATATAAACAGTATAAACACAAATATACAAAACTTTTCGCATGTATTTACCTCGACACGGACACGCGCATACGAGACACATCGATTACGCGTGTTTCTCTCTGTTGACAAATATATTATACACGGGGAAGAAAAACATCGCGCGCGAGACAAGATCTAATTATCGGGATGACACCATCTTGAAAAGAAAAAAAAAAGAGAAAAACAGAGAAACAAAGGGGACGCGGAGAGTGGGGGATAAGGGAGTAATGAGGAGACACGGGAAAGGAGAGCTTTTATCGTGACAAAAGCGAAATCACGCTTGACCAGTGTGACCCAGATCGGGGGTGGGGGTTGCTCGATAAGGGCGTGTTTCGCTGCTCTTGACGTTAGGCGCTTATTGGAAAAAAAATGGTAGTAGAGAGAGGGGGGGGGGAGGGGGAAGGAAGGAAGGGGGAGAGAGAGATATCTCGAGGAAGCATGGTGTGTTTTTATCACGGAGCTGTGTTTGTCCAAAATCACACCTTTGCGGACAGTACTCGTCCGTCAAGCAGGCGCCCGACGGCGCTACCGTCGCTTGTTTACTCGTTAAGATACGCGGCGCTGCGGTAGCACCGCCGCAAAGGTAGCGCGTTCCACTTATTGTCCGAAACGAGCGCAAAGACCCAAAATCAATGTAACGAGGATAGAACAAAGGCTTCGCGGGCGACAAGCGGAATGACGATCTATTTTTTGAATTTCTTTCTTTCTTTTTTTTTCTTCGTTTTCACACGCGACGAGTTGTTTGTTGCACGAAATGTTGCCGTTTTATCGTACGGTTGTGCAAGTTTGGAATTTGCGAATTTTTTTTTCGTACTTAATATTTTAATTTTCATCATTTTTTTGAATTAAAGTTATTGCTTTGTGTATGGAAAATTCTTAATTACTGAAAAAATGCTATATGTATTATCGTACTGTGGCGACGATGTGGGGAAGCTAATTGCAATTTTTATTATTTTTTTTTATTTAGATTTTTTGTAATTAATCTATTTTAATTAATCTAATCTATTTTTCGGATTTCTTTATTTTTCATTTTCACACGCAAAGGGATAATTTTTGCACGAAATATTGCCGTTTTATCGTACGTTTGTACAAATTTGGAATTTGCGAATTTTTTTTTCGTACTTAATATTTTAATTTTGATCATTTTTTTGAATTAAAGTTACTGTTTTATATGCGAAAAATTCTTAATTACTGAAAAAATGCTATATGTATTATCGTACTGTGGCGACGATGTGGGGAAGCTAATTGCAATTTTAATAATTTTTTTTAATTAAGATTTTTTAAAATTAATGTAAGTTCGGTTATCGAGGAACATTCAATTATAATCGATGAAAATTTGAATAGACGAATATACTTGATAAACTTATTTTCAAAATTTTATCGCCAATCTATTTTTCGAATTTCTTTATTTTTCATTTTCACACGCAAAGGGATAATTTTTGCACGAAATATTGCCGTTTTATCGTACGTTTGTCCAAATTTGGAATTTGCGAATTTTTTTTTCGTACTTAATATTTTAATTTTCATCATTTTTTTGAATTGAAGTTACTGTTTTATATGGGGGAAATTCTTGATTACTGAAAAAATGCTATATGTATTATCGTACTGTGGCGACGATGTGGGGAAGCTAATTGCAATTTTTATTATTTTTTTTAATTTAGATTTTTTGTAATTAATGTAAGTTCGGTTATCGAGGAAAATTCAATTATATTCGATGAAAATTTTATTAGACGAATATACTTGATAAACCTATTTTCAAAATTTTATTGCTAATCTAATTTTCGAATTTCTTTATTTTTCATTTTCCCACGCAAAGGGATAATTTTTGGACGAAATATTGCCGTTTTATCGTACGGTTGTCCAAATTTGAAATTTGCGAATTTTTTTTCGTACGAAAAAATTAATTTTGATTTTGATTTAATTTTGATCATTTCTTTGAATTAAAGTTACTGTTTTATATGCAAAAAATTCTTAATTACTGAAAAAATACTACATATGTATCATCGTACTGTGGCAACGATGTGGAAAAATAATGTGGGGTTTATTTATTGGAAGCTAACTGCAATTTTCATCATTTTTTAAATTAATTTTTAAATTAATGTAAGTTCAATCTTCAAGACAAATTCAATTATAATTAATGAAAATTTTATTTTTTGTAGACGACTAAGAACTTGATTAACTTATTCTCAAAAATTTATCGATATTTATGGTCTGGTTTTTAAATAAAAAAATTTTTAATCGAGATTTTTTTTATTGCGATTTATACACGCACTCTTATGGAGACTTTTGTCCGGAACTTCAATTATGGCAATTTTGGAACGTTTTTATCCAACTGACACCATCCAAAAATTGAAATTCATTAAATTAAGAATTAGATTTTTTTTTAATTTTTAATAGAATGATTTTTGTCAATCCTTTGACTTCAAAGAACTGACCGAACTATTTTAATTAAAATTAATGTTTTACATGAAAAATCCTCATGACTGAAAATTTTCTATACGTGGAAATTATTTGATAATTTTTCGTACAAAACATTGATATTTTGTCTATTTTTTCAATTAATTCATTACTCTTTTACATGAAAAATCCTTATGACTTGTGAAATCATGTGATTAACTATTTGTGTAATTAAAATTACGGTTTTATACGAAAAATTCTCATATAATTTCAAAATTGTTATCACGGTACGACAATTATAATCATTTTTCCTTGAGAAATTCCAACTTTGTTATCATTTAGAAACTCTCGCCAATTAGTCATAATAAATTGGATGACTCATAAAAGTAATTAATAACTAATTACTATTCTTAAAAAAACGCTGGGAAAGGAATTTAGTCGAGTCAATTATGTTTACGTAATGCAAATATACTCATTTGCAATAATAATAATAATAATAATAATAATAATAATAATAACATTTCGGTTGAATCGACAGATGATTTTCTCTCATCGCACGAAATTTTATTTAATTTGCAGAAAAAAAATATAGTTGAATGTATTCCAGCGAAAATGTTGTCCCATCAAATTACATTTCACAATTTTTATCTAAATTTTCCTATCAATGTAAATATTTGACGTACAAATTCCAGGATTTTTATTATCGAACGCACAGCGTTCGAAATTCGATAAATATTTGACATTCGCGAAAATAAATTGACCGAACGAAATTGTAATTAAGCAATAAGAGCGAATTATTTGATTAACAGATTCAATGAATGAGATACGACTCACGATCAAAGAATTTCAAGACGAGGAGAAAAAAAAATGTATAAAATAGACCAGCGTGTTTTTTTCGCGATTAGCGAGTTGTGACGCGTCGTCCACAGATGGCGCCACTCGCCACTTGAACAGCTCGAAGATTTATGCTTTGACCGCTAGATGGCGCCGCACTCTTGTTTTTTTTTTCGCTCGCTCACGTGACCAACCGACTTTGCAATTGAATATAAACTTTGAGAAATAGCGGCGCCTTTTATGGTTCATAACGAGTATTTCTGATCGTTAGCAATGACTTTTTACGTCGAACTGTGCGTTTTTTATGACGCCGAGAAAGGCTCGTCGTTTCGTTCGTACTTCTCGGTCCTTTTTCTCATTTTATAACCAACCGTGAACGTTTTTAAATGCGCGTTTATAGCCCTGGTACCGGCTCAAACGAGCAGCTCTCGATTGACGATTTTTTTAACTCTTTTTTTTTTTTACTCGTGAGTACGGACGATCGTGCCATATGCATTCTCGCGGAACGTCAAGGTTTTCGTCTTCCCGGAAAGCTCTCTGCTATTGTTCGGCCGAGATTCGGTCCGTTTCTTTTTCCCGCTCTCCGGTGGACGAGAAATAAATGCAGACTTGATTTTTGAACTCGCGCAACTTCTTTTCGCATACGATTTCGTGATCGTATTCTTTACAACAATCACTACGTTTACGCGACGGCTAATGTCGAATTAAACTTACTAATATGCTACGCGTAAACGGGACTTTGTTAATTTTGTATTAGTAGCTAATCATCCAAACTTCGCGTAAACGTGAAATTGCTTAATTTTGTAGTAGTAGTTAAACACGTCAAAATACTCAGATCAAAATCAGATTAGCCGATACTTCACATAAAATTACAACGCGTAAACCACTAATATGATAATAATGGATCTCCATCTACTGTGTAGTGTTTATAAATATGCTAAAATGTCAGTGTGACTTATTTCCATCATAAAATTGTGCAAAATCGAGGCTGATTATGAGTCTTTCTCTTAAGGAGGTACTTGCGCGAAGGGCCGTATCAAGTTTTTTTCCCCGTGTAAACTAAAGGCAAAGTCCTGGGTTTTTATTTATATAAGATATTGTCTTGAAAAACCACGTGAACGTTCT
>JAPYYW010005384.1:0-20252 GCA_030522545.1 Cremastinae sp. A BG-2022a
AGATTATCTTGAAAACAATTTCCCTTGATGATTTTTGCCTTTACTTTACACGTAAGACGAATGCGCGCGGGCGAAGATACGATCGAACCTCCTTAAAAACATAACTTAAATAACTCTCGATTACTCAAATACAATGTAGACGATTTTTTTTCTGAATTTATATAAATTTCTGTATAGTAATAAAAAACGTTCTTTCTAAATTTTCTTGTTTTCTTAACAAATTTTGATTCCCTATACTTTTAACATGTAAAACTTCATTTACTTGTTTTCGCCAGCCATGTATCGAAACCCCTTAAGTTCATGAAGAAAGATTATTGCAAATTGGCTATATAGAGCACAATATACTCGAAAAACAAGGGCATCCAAAGTAACGTGTGCTTACTATCTTTGATGTAAAAAAATGTGTGAAAAATGTTAAAAGGCTTAACCATGTAGAAGTTGAGATAATTATTGTTAAAAATCGCAATATTTAACACACACTCTTTTATGGGAGGATACAAAAAAAAGTTGTACCAAAATGAGTATCTCAACTTCCGCATGGTGAAACCTTTCCTAAAAATTAAGAAAGTTTATAAAAGTTTTTAACAAAATATAAACTAAACGATATAACGGTGCAATAATCCTAAACGAGGTAAAATTGCAGATAACTGTAAATATTCCCCCTGACATATAAGGAATCACTATAATGCTGATAAAACATATAATAAACAGCTCAATTAACAACAAAAACGATGGGGAGTATAGCAGCGGAATATTTATTCGGACTGTGACAAAAATGGGTTGATTTTTGAATTTTGTCAAAACATTTATGATAAAATTCCGGAGAGATAGAACGAGAGCATCGGGACTGGAGCGAGCCCGAAAAAAAAGTCTCGATCGAGTGTGTCCGATATCCCGATTTGGCGAGTACGAGCTCCACACAAAAAAAAGCCAAGCACGGTAAATCGTTGAGCCCTGCGCGAAAGTCCGAAAAACCCCGAAGGATCGGCCGACGAACCGAGAGAGGAAAAATAAGAAAAGTCGACTCTTTTTTCGCTCTTCTTCAAACTCCGTCTCGAGGACAAGCAGAATAAGCTGTTGAGGGAGAATCGATAATCGAAAAACACAAAGAATCCCCTCGGGAGAGATTCCAAGTTTTAAAGAGTAGAAGAAGTGTATGGAGGTGGAAGAAGAAAAAACCTGAGGAGAGAGAAATAAGGAGGGGAAAAAAAATAAAGTGAGAGGACGAAGAAGATATTCGTCTTCATTTCCCGTCGGGAAATCAGTGTGTGTCTCGCGCGAGACATATTTCTCCATTTCGTTAAAGTGCGTATATGAAACAAAGTGTCACCCTGGTGTCCTGGAAAATAGCTTTTCCAGGAGAAGCGAGTTAACTATCCAGGAATAGAGCGATGTACCGGAAAAGCAGTTACGCTGGGAATTCCACCGGGCACGCAGAGGATGTAAAACGAAGTCATCATCATCGGGACGAGAGTGCACGACGCATCATCGCCCTTCGATCGCCTCGACGTGTTCCGTGACGAATTTAGAATAGCTGTGCAGTTACACTCGAATCAAAAGTTTTTTTTTCTTATTGTTAGTTTTTTTTTCTCAAATACAAAATTGGCAACTTTGATGATTTTGTGTCCAAAATCGAAAATGATGAATTTTTTTTTTTTAATTGTATACATGGTAAAAATTTTTAAACATCATTAAGGCAGGAGTCGCGTGACAGTCTATTCAAAAGTTTGGCAGTACGTGTTATCTAAATGTAAAATCATCACTTGAATTTTTTGAGACAGAATTTTTTCAAAATTTCTATTGATCTTCTTTGACATCGTATTAACATGTGTGCTAAATTTAAACAAGCCTCACCATGTGGTTATCGAGATATTTATTTTAAAAAATTGCCACTTTTAACATGGACTCTTATGAGAGATCAAAAAATGTAACGACTTTCAACAATTAATATCTCGATTACTAGATGGTAAAGCTTCATAAATTTGGCATACATTTCGATATGACCTCGAAGAAGATTTGTGCAAATTTTTAAGAAATTCCGCCTCAAATAATTTTACGCGACTCCTACCTTAAATGATTATTTCCATTGACATCAAAATTATCTTCTTTCACCTGCACGAAGGCTTAGAAATAAATAATTCTGTCTCAGTATATACATATGTGTTAATCGTGTAGACAAATTTCGTAAAATATAAAAAGAGCCACAAAACCTTTGAACGGGATGGTATGAACATCTTTGAGTTTGTTGACAAAAGTTAATTAAAAAATTGTTTTAAGAACAACATACTCTAAATAGAACAGAATACGTTTATTACGCCGTGGAAAGACATTCCTTAGGCAAAGAGTACAAAATTTACAGAGCAAAAATACAAAAAATAAAATATAAAATTATAAATTAAAAATTAAACTTGAATTAAATTCAATTAACTTAATTATTAAACATAAGGTAAAAAGCAGTTTGGTCTCGTGATATGATATCTTTTATTTCTCTTGTTAACATTAGCTTTGATAATGGTGATTTTTTAAGATTTTCGCAAAACAATTTTCGTAAAAAAAAAAGAATGGCGTAAGATTTGTGCTAATTATTCATCAACTATCTCAAGAATTATCTCGATATGAAATTGGGTTTGAGTTTGGTCACCAGATATGATCTTTTCTTTATCTTGATAAAATTAGTGTTGATACGGCTGATTTTTAAAGATTTTTGTAAAACGAAGAGAATGGAATAAGAATTATGTTAATTCATCAACTACTTCCAGAGTTATCAAGGTTTGATAACTAAGCGATAGAAATAATAATAACGAAAGTTGCAAGGGTGAAAGAAATGAACGCAATGAAGTAGAGACATAACCTACATTATAGATTAATTTGACTATTAATCTCTGTTTAGTTTTGAAATCAGGTAAAGAATTAGACATTTTAATAGGCAGTGAAAGGACGTGTCAAAAATACACTGCTCTCAAAGTACAAAGATCATTAAAGATGAAAGGTAGACTTATTGCTACATGAATAACAAAATTCGAAAAAAATGTACATCAAATATTTTTTAAAAGGTAAAAAAATGTTTGACGCTGCATAAATGTCTATGCAAAGTATTGTAAGTATTATTATTTACTGTTGAAAACCGCAATATTTAGTGCTCCAGCATCAGGAAGAGAATTGTAACTGTCATTATCGGTAAATAATCTCAACTTCGAAACGATGTGAAGTCTTATAAGCTTAATACACACACGTGGACAGAATTTCAAATAAAATTTATGCAAATTTTTGACAAAATTAGAGGCAAAATCAGATATTACAGCACCACCAACTACCTTAAATGTCAACCACGCGCAAGCAAATTAGAGATGAGAGACGGATTAATCCTGATAACACGGCACTATAACTCGACTTCCCGGTGCTTACAAATTCATAACAATTGTTCTCATTTGGCCCAGGGACCGCCGACAATTAAAATTCACAAATGCGGAGTAACTTCCAGGGAAATTCCTCCATTTGATGAGCCAACTATTCACGTTATTACAGCCTTGATTTTAACTGTTGCTTCATTCAAAGGTCATCGTTTCACATTACTATGAGTCAGAGTACATTATTTTGTGTGTGTTACATTTTATTGCATATTTGCATCTAACAATGTCATTTTCTTCCCCGGAGATATGTAGTCAAATTTGCATTAATTTTTGTAATATTATATTTTAAATACTTACATTTTTAAAAGAGATACGAATTTTTATTACATCTTATAATGTAAATGTAATACCTAATTTAACTGCAATGTTTTAAAGTAAATTGCACAATCTAATTTAGCTGTTCATATATTTTATAACCTCTGAAGGAATCGTATACTCTGCGCGCAGCCACATTTTATAATTCAAACGCGTCAGGAGTAATCTTTTTAATTCCGTTACACTAACGAGATTAATTCCACGATCCAAATTAAATTATTACCAACATTATAGCTCTTTGAAGAAGTGACAAACTCTGTAGTTGTAAAGGTTACATATATACACATGTTAGTGATATTCGTTATCTTAATGCACAAAATATAATTATGGGCAATTGAAATATTACAAAGTTTTCATTTCAGCAATATTCAGCATTCAATATTTAATATTCAATATACGATTGAATGTGAATATTTTTGTATGACAGTTGTCTGTTTTCGAGGCAATAATCTGATAAAATTCTGTGTTGAATTTTATGGGATCTGAACACATTTGCTAACTCAATATTTACCAAATATCAAAATAAAATAAAAATCATGTCTATATTCGTAAATGAAAATCCACTGAATTTTTTCGTGTCTCGCATGATTTTCGTAGAATTGCATTTTCCACTCGCGTTCATGGAAATAGGGTCGAATTTTCATGTTATATGGAGAAAGCGAACAAATTCTGAGTTTGTCGACGGGTGTCATGTCGGATTTTGATCGTGGTCCGAGTGGAGCACATTCGGCCAACGAGACGAATACATCTCGTTATACAGTAATCACCACCCTTGTGACGATCTGCATATGAAATTTCAAAAGAGCCAGAAAAAAAGAATGGCAAAGAGAGAAATGTATGATTGTACTGTTCGACCTGTCCTTCTACATCAAATTCTCCCACCTGCTTGTAACTGTAAATTTCTGACAATTGAACAGATGTCTCCTTACATTCAACAAAATTTCTCGTTTCATCGTCCAGCTCCCTTTATCACCTACATACGTTTTATCGATCTCTGGCCTTTATGGCTCTGACATGACTACGTTTCGACCGTTTATAATATACCCTTTAAATACCCTGTCAAAGCGTGATGGATCAACCAATTAAAAAGCCAAAAACAAATCAAAAACAAGTGGTATGACTGTATATATACACATTATTGAAATTAGTTTAATTGAAAAAGGCAAAAGAAATATAAATAAAAATAAATAAGAATATACTATGAAATGTTTAATAAGAATTATATTTTTTTAAAAAGTTTAATTTAGAATATAAGAATGCACAAAAAAGGAGATGTACAAAAAAAGTAGAGAGGCGGTTTTTAAGGCGCTGATACACTTGCGAGCGGTTCGCGAGCCTCCTATACCTTAAGCATTGCCTGCAGACGACGCGAGCACGGCTCGCCTATGCTTTAACATGCTGAGGAATAATATTAAAATTTGATAAATTTTTTAAATTTTGTTCTTGAGCATATGAAATTAAGCATACCAAATTAGAAATAGTTTTACTGAATGTTACAAAACTCTAAAGTTGTTTTGAGATTTAACATTGCTTCTTATGAAGAATTCGTAAATTAGATTCTTCTGATTTTTTTATATATTCGTAATAGCGTTTATTTTGTATAGACTGTAAGTTCAAAATGTTTTATTAAAAATGTTTTTATTTAATTGTTTAAACAATAAGAAATGTTTAAATTGCATTTAAAAAATGCTCAAATTAATAGTAAAACTAAGACTCAAAAAATAGAAGACTTTTTAAGCAAAAGCTAGAGTTTGGATTTTACGAATAATTTATAATCTCAAGAATTTACTTTTTGCTGGGATTGTCTGTCCCATACATCCTTAGAGTACTCGATAGAAAATTAAAAAGTACATTTGCGCTCGGTGTTGTAATCTGCGAGATAAGTGGGAATAAAAATTTGTGCAAATTCTCGAGAAAGAGTAATGGTCGCCTTGATGTTGATTATTGGTTCGATAGCGAAGAATAAATTGAACTCGTACGTCTTGAGGGTTCGGATTCTCTAACGGTGAGAGGAGACAAGTAGAAAAGATCGTGCCTGGCAAGGAGAGGAAACCCATCGAGAGTCGAGTTTATATCTGTTCACTCACGGAGATAAGATCTTTCGAATGCAACTCATCCCTGTCCCTCTTTCTCCCACTTTCTAGCCCCACCGCTGATCCATTTCGGAATATGAGACACCTTCCATCTCCGACAGCCAGAAATTGCTTTAAGATGAATTTCTTAAAATCACTTACGAATAAGCCGGAGACATACAATCCCAATAAAATATTTTCATTTTCTTGAATTATTGATGCAAATTAGACCCTTCGCTTTCACCAAACGATTGTCAATATTATAATTTATTAATTATTTGCAATATCAGTCAACAACTCAATCATTTGAATATTTATATACCAGAATATATTTTGATCTCCGATAAATACAAATTCATTCGGGATGAATTATTGATGTAAATCAAATATAGGAATAATCCGAACGAAGCATTTTGTCATCACTGTTAATTAATGCAAATTCGACCTTGTGTTTTTATTTCCAACAGTTGTCAATCTATATGAGCAATTCCATCTCAATTCAACGATTATTTCACGATGACCCTTTCGATTTTTTTTATTTTTTAATATGTTGTTGTAGATGCTAAATAAAGTATATATGCCAATGTTTAACCGTCTGTCTTAACGCGTACCAAAGTTTCGAAATTTTTTTTAAATATTTGTAGTTTCTACAATAATGAAGATATCGTAACTTAATAGGAGATTTTTTTCTTTTTTAATATACTTTTTGGAAAAAAAAATTTTTGTGTCTTTTTGGCCATTTTCAGCTCAAAAATTGGATTTTCTTTCAATGGGACCCCTTCGATTTTTTTTAATTCATAAAATTCTACATTAAAAAACAAAATTTTTAAGCCTAGACCGAAGATGGAATTCAAATAACTTCGTATCAAAAAAAAAGTTTTTATTTTTTTGTAATTTTGATCTTTTTCGCTCTGTGATTATGGACATTTTTTTTCTTCGATACAAAGTTATTTGAATCCCGTCTCTGGTCTGGGCTCAAAAATTTTATTTTTTATGTAGAATGTTGTGAATAAAAAAAAATCGGAGGGATCCCATTGAAAGAAAATTCAATTTTTTAGTTTAAAAAGACACGAAAAAAATTTTTTTTTCAGTTTATAATTTTTTCCCAAAAAGTACATTAAATAACAAAAAAAATGAACCCCCTATTAGGTTACAACATTTTAACCATTGTAGAAGCTATGAGTATTTTAAGAAATTTACGAAACTTCTGTACGCGTCAAGATTGAGGACTAAATATTAGCATGGATACTTTATTTTGCATCTACAATAACATATTAAAAAATAAAAAAATTCGAAGAGGTCATCCTAAAATCGTTGTTGAATTGAGGTGGAATCGCTCATATGTATTAGCTGCAATACCAATCAATAACTCTATCAATTTAAGATCCATTTTTTAAATCACTCAGAAATAAACTAGACATACAATACCAATAAAACATTTGTTACTTCGGCCGATTAATGCAAATTGATTAGTTTTTTTTTTAATTGTTGTCAATCTATTAGCTACATCAATATTATAATCAATAACTCAATATACTCATGAGATAACTTTTATCGACTTTAACCATAAATAAATTTAAAATATAATGACGAATTTTGGTAACTTACTTGATAGTGAGTTGTAAGAACAGTTCATGATTAAAGATATTTTTGTAAATTGATACTATTCATGCTCGAAGTATGTTTAAGCTGAATGATTATTATTTCTAGTATGTTTTAGTTCAATGTCGAAAAGTGGCTCCATAATTTTATTATTGATGAAGCGACCTCTGTATCTCATCATGAATTCGAGATTAATTTGGGTAACTTACTTGAATATGAAATGTAGAGATAACATTTTTTATTGAAAACTGTCATAAATCGATGCAATTTATACTTACAGTGTGTATTTCTGCCAAAATGATTTTTAAGTTTTGTGTAGAAACTCTGAATAAAATTATCGATTATGTCAATATTTATGCGACTACTTCAATCACCAAGAGCTATTTGAGAATGGATTGAAAATTAAATTTTTAAATAAATGTTTACCCGGAGCAAAACCTCTGGTAAAAATATCAATAAAGTAGTATATAGATGGTAATTTTGTCTTTTCACGGAAACAATATCCCATTTGAATAATTCTGATCATAAAAAATTCAGCAATGTTCCTTCTCGAAATAATGGATAAAAAATTTCTATTAACCTTCGGAAGGGCACGTGTAGGATCTTTTTGAATTCCAGGGAAAATTGTAAAAAACCGAAGTTCCTATATCTTGTTCTGTTTAATACACTTTTTCCTATTTCTTTCTCTTAATTTTGCATTATTTTTTATCAAAATTTATGTGAATAAATTTTAAATAAGAAGTATCCACAAAAAAAGCAATGAAACATTATTTTTATACTTTTTAATAATATTTCAACAACCAGAGTATATACGAAGACTTCACGAATTTTTAGATTTTCTGATGAGTTTTCTATGAATTCAGTATTATATATAACTCAAAATTTATCCCATTATTCGGTTATTTAGATGCATAAAATAATAGGAAAAAAATTAAAGTTTCACGTAGGTGAGAGAAAATAAGAGAAGTTAAATTACAAAGTTGGAAACTCTATAAACTTTTTAATCAAATTCTTTATCACAAGCTGCAGCATCTATGTTTCGGAAGAGAAGTGATGACCAACAGAACATGGTTTTATTAAAGTATTGCTTTTTCTCCAACGCAACCCTGAATGACATTTTTCCATTCGGAAAAATTCTCAGAGAATCTGTTTCACTATAATAAGTATATATGGTAAAAAAAATAACACGTTTAGCGTATAAAATAAGTAAAAACAAATACAGTTTTTCTTAACTTTAATAAAAATTGTTGAGCACTAATTTTTATTAATTTAATATTTTTTATGGGATAATTTGTACTACACACCTTTAATTTATTTTTACTCAAATTTTGACAACAGAAGTTTTATCAGCTTGATTTCCAGCAAGAAAATAAATGGAAAATGCGCATTATTCGTTCCATAAATTATTTATTTTTAAAAATGGGTAATGTTTTTTTTTCAGGTGAATAACGTCAACAACGGCTGTTGTGCGATATCCTGCGATGCTTTCCGATGACTAATTGCGCCGATAAACGCGAGGAGCGCCAGAAAAAAAAGAGCTTACGATAAAATGACGGTGAGTCCATTCAGAAACGGTTTTCGAACACGCGATTCAGGCATACCGATGCAAAGTACGTGTCAGCGAATAAAATATACGAATAACCGATATCCGGTATACGAGCGCTAGAACGAAAAGAAGATGACAAAAAAAAAAGAGAAACGAAAAACAGGGGAAATGGAAAAATTCGAGACTCGATGCAAACAAACGCACGCGTTGCAACGAATGAGACTTTTATATTCATTTATAATTTCGTTAGATTCTGGTGAAACGCGATAACAACGCCCCAATTCGATGACTAAGTTCCGTACAGAATGAATATAACAATGTGTAGAAACAAAACCCCTCGTGCTTTTACCCTATGTATGTGTATAAAAATTATTCCTTTTTTTTATTGAGCTCATTATTTTACGAAAGTGAAAGTAGAAACTCCCACCTGCTTTGATCCTTCATTAATCTACTACGTGAATAAAGCTGAAGAACAATTATTGAAATGAAACGAACGAGAGAATTAAAAAAAAATTCTAGCAGTTTTTTAACAACGAAAGTTTATAAACAAGGTTTTTACTTGTGAGTGTAAGAAATTTTTTGGAAAAAATAATGATTCTATAGAAAAGTGGAGGCTCGTTAAAACTAGACTCGTTATTTTACAAAAGTAGAAGCTTCTGTATGTTTCAATGCTCGCCAGACGAATCCATCAGCTAGAAAAAAATTCCTTCGCCAATTAATTTTTGCTAATTCTTTAGACTTTAAAACCAAACCTCTACGTCAATAAATTTTTTATAACTCTTTTGCACCAATGGAGCTCTGAGCTTTTCTCGGAAACTATTTATTAGAAAGTAATCCCATATATATATTATGCAGAAATAATAAAATAGAATTTTGGATAAAACTGAAAACTAAATCATTGAAATGAAAAAAGATTTTCGAAAATTTACGGTACAATTAAAAAGTCATTGAAATATAATTAAATGAAACAATAAAAAATAAACAAGCAAATTTTTATAAAAGTCAGTCTAAGAGCATTTCGAGTGTACTCGAGAATTTTCCTGTGACACTTATTTTGTTATTACCATAATTTTTTTTATTTTTAGTATAAAAGAGAGGTCGAAGATAATTTGGAATGTAACTGGAATAATTCCATCAATGGCCCATTTATTAATGTTGGATAGAGAAAGAAAAACCTCTAAAATTTATTTGACAAATCAGGCCCAACTAACTTTCGACCAGTAATCCATGCTATTTAAATACACATTTATATTCGCGTCTACTTTGATGTTTCTACTCGGCGAATTTTAAATTTACTCGTTGCAGCCGTGGAAAAAAAATTTGTTGCTGAAAAAAAGGAAAAAAAAGTCTCGTCGAATCTAGACTCGTTATTTCACAAAAGTATACATTTTCCATTTCAACCTTCACTGAAAGATAAGCCAGTGTGAGAAAAATCGTATTTTTTTCAGAAAAAAAACCCAGTTAATTTCGTAAAAATTGTATGCGAGTAAAACAGAGGAATAAATATTATTAAAATGAGAAAAGAATTATCAAGCGTACGAAAAAGCCTATAGAAAAAATTCTTCACGTATGCATGAGAAATTTCCGTGCATAAAAAGAAAAGAAAAAAGAAACACGTTTCCATGAAAAAAGGAGGGACTCTCATTAAAAGCTGGAATGATAACCTCACACGCACTCGCTCAATAAAGTTCGTGTCAGCGACAAGGGGAAGTGAAAAAAAACCTCTCACATTTTTTCACCATATAATAGAGAAAATTCGATGCAATTCGCATCATGCCCACAGAAAAAGCTATATAACTGTTAAAACTGAACACTGATAAACAGAAAAAGCATTTCTCGTTGAATATGGAATGAGAATGCAATAAATATACCAGCATAAAATAACAACGACGATCAGAAAATTTTTAATGAAAGTTGGAAATTGTCAAACTCTTAAAAAAGTCCAAGAGAACTTTTTTTACATCTTAAAGTGCACGTAATTAAATTTAATAATTTTGTAGATATTCATTCAAGCAAACATTTATATTTTACTTTTATTCATATATTAACTTTTTATGTCTTCGAAATCTAACGATTACACAACAGTTTCTCAAGTAGCAAGACTTGAAGAAAGTTCTTTTACTATAAACAGATTGACATGAAAATGGATATTTGAATTTGAGTACACACATCTCGTAACAAGTAGTAAGATTTAATAAAAGTTCTTTTATTATAAGAATATTGACATGAAAATGGATAGAAACAAAGGAAAAACTTTTTTCGTTTTTCATTATTACACATCTACATTATTGCATGTCTATTCGAAATAAACGTGTTCTGCTCCATCGTAAAAGTAAATTAAATAAAATTATTTTCTACATCAAACTTTCACAAATTCGTGAATAAATGAATTACAGTTTTCTATCGAACTGACACGTGAACAAATCACCCTTCGTAAACATTTTCCACTAGTGTATGGAAAGGGTGGGATTCGTTGTGCAGTGGCCGCATGGATGAATAAAAGAATGTTACGTTTTTCCATTGTCTCATACATATACATATATGTTAAGCAATTTCGTGCAACGTCAAGTCACTTAATTACTCGAACAATGAACATGCGAGAATAAAAAAATTACTCGCTGAAATTGTATCAGAAAAATAATTAACGAGAAGTTTGAGCATGATAAAATACGTTAAGATGGTTGGTCTGTAAAATAAGCGTCGATAGATTTTGATAAAAATTTGCATAAACTTTCTTTAATGTTATATGCACGCGTGTGCCAAATTTTAGACGGTTTCACCGTACGGAAATCAAGATATTTCATTGTGATTGTCAAATATTTCTATATACACTCTCTATATAAGAACGTCTGTTAAAATAACAGTTTTCAACAATAAATAGTATCTCGAATTCCAGACGGTGAAGTCTCCCAAAATTTTGCAGAGCGTTTTATAAAACATAGATTTAAAAATTATGTTTAATTATTTAGAAAAATCTATCATAAAAAATTTGTTAATTATGCACACCAAGTATATCTAATATTTCTGACCCTGGATAACCTTTAATTCAGAGTAAATTGTTCTTTAATAAATTTGCAACAACTTAATAAATTTGATCTCGAAAATCACTGTGAATGTCAGAAACTTTTGGATTTTACTGTCTCAGACCAGCCACCTTAAACATGATAAAATATAACGAATGAAATCACGAATGTAGGTTCGGGAAATTCTATTTTTTTTCGGCTGAGAAGCACAAGAAGAGTGTCTAATTACGACAAATTGAATAGCATATATTCGAAAGAAAGCTCCGGATGATTTAATTGCAACGATTGGCAGAGTAGATTGAAGGCTTTCTTAATACACACGATGGACTATCTTTCAACCTGAATTGAATCTGGAAGAATTCTCTCACGGTACTCTGATGTGGAAAAGAAAAAAAGCGCGTAATCAAGAAATAACAATGTTGGGGCTCCGAAGAACTCGAGACTCGGGAAACAAAAGAAAGCGAGAACAAAATTGGGAATTACGAGAGGATATTTTTCTATTGAAGGCGAACCCTTGGTTTTCCATTTAAAAAATCTGCACAATTATAAAATGGAAAAGTAAATAACAATAATCCTGCTGGTATACATTTTTTTGCATAAGTTCCAATGAGGATAAATGAAAAATATCTTAAATTTATTTTTATTCTAAAAATTAAATCTTTTTTATGAAAATCATTTCTCAGCATATACACAAAAATTGTAGAAAAAAACGTGCTCACTATAAAAATCTGTTATACTAAAGTGAAAAATAATAAAGCCGTAAAGTTATATAATAAAGTAATAAAATGTTTTAAAACAGGAAAAAAACCGATAAATTTCCCCTTCCATTTAAAATACTTGTCGAATGGAATTAAAAGGGTGTGGGTGGACAAGTTGAAGCAAGTAGGTAGAATCGTGGGAGACCCTGGGTGAATATATGTGTATAACACACACTGTAAAAAAGGTTGATGCTCTCAGAATTTGAGCTCGATTCGTCGAACCGATAATTCATGGCCGTTTGAATATTTCCATCACAGTTCGATCGTTGAGCCAACTCATGCCTAAAATTTTACCTTTTACTCATCCCCAAACAAACTGAAAACTTTTCGATGTATAATGATATAAATCAATATCTATATGGTGTGAATGTTATTAAGTGCGATAAACTTGAATCAAATAGAATTATAATTTTATTATAGAAAATATAAACGTAAAAATATATTGTAAATATTATTTAAGTATTCAACAATTGTATTCAATAAATATGATGAAATATCCAAAAAATTTTGAAAAATTCATTCCAAATTTTAATTCTCTCAATTTAATTTTTTATTTAAATTGAAACAAGAACGTAAGTATCCTATAGATTTCATACGTAAACTTTAAAAAAACGTCGAAGTACCAAAATCGTGGAAAATATCGTTTGTATACGCATATGTTCGATAATTTCATTATTCAATTATATTTCGATGAACATTAAATAATTTTTACTTTGATCTTCATCAAAATTTGACAAATATGTATATACAAAAAAATCTACATTTAAGGTAGATTTTTGAGCTTAATAAGTTTTATTAAGATAAGTTTTATTGCAGATCGTTATTTCAAGAACAACATACTCAAAGTTCAAGGTTGTCCAAGGTGACCTGTATTTGTTATATACATATGAAAATTACAAAAAAAAATCTTACCAATCTTTTTAAAAACTAACTATTTAGAATTTAAAATTACAACATTTAACATGGACCCTAACTAACTAAGGGAAGCTTCTTTGAAGTACAATAAAGAGCTATGCTAAATTTTAAAAAGGTGTACCATCTATATTTCAAGACATTTAGGATTGAAAATTGCAATATTTAACACACGGGCTCTTATATGGGAGACTGCAGAAAATAGTGATTTTTGACAATAAATATCTCGAGTTCTACGTAGTGAAACCTCTTAAAATTTAATATACAATTGCACATTGTATCAACAATTTTTTGATAGAACTACGTTAAAATTTGATGCACGTATTGTTGACATAACACAGAAGATTTGTGCAAATTTTCAATGAATTCCTAAGAAAACGATAAAACGATGGAACTATCTTAACAACACAGTTCATAATTTTTGCTTCAATCAAAACTGAATAACTGTTGTGACTTCCAATACGATGAACCAGCGATTATATTTTATCTAGTATATCTCAAAGGACACGAACAGGAATAGACTTTTTGTCATAATCGCGAATAAGTGTGAACAAACGCAAGCACGGGAAAAGCTTCATTAATGAGCTAAACACTCTAAAAATTTGTAAGAAAAATTTTTAATATTGACCGAGGCTTCGCTTTGATCTCTTTTATTCTCGTGTATATAGTTACAAAGCACTTTACCCTCAAACTTTTATTTCAAAAATAGTCGTGGAATTTATCGTTCTCCGCTTCGGTTTCTCGTTAATATTATTAATATTATCATTATTATTATTATTCCATTTTAATGCGTTTCAGTAAATATCAAACTTCGAATTTCGCTTTATTCTTTCGAAATTATTTAAAAACATCCAATTCGAATGTCATCAACCGGGAGACTGTTTATTGCTGCAAGAATGGAATTAAAAGTTTCTCGTAGAATAAGTACTCTTTCTTGCTGAAAAATTTTGAAAAAATAGCATTAAAGTAAAGGAAAAGAGTTTTTATTTTAGTCATGAAAAAGTTTCAAGATGTCATGGGTACTTTGATCTGGATTGGATTCGGTGCACAGAGAAAAACATTTGATGAAAGAGAAATGAGTATGAGTTTTTCGAAGCCAGTCAAAGTAACAGGTTTTCGCGCTGACACATGGCTTCGCTGTCTCTTTCACACTGAAAGTACAAACTGCGAAACGCTCCAGAAAATGTAACGACAACTTTAGCAACGGCAATTAACTCGCGAAACTCCCAATTCCTCTTCTCTCAGATTCGAGGAAACAAGTGATGGAGGGTTGAACGAGTAGTCGTTTGTACAATAAAGGAAATATGAAATGTCAAAAAAAAATAATACGAAAATGAAAATACGTTATTCCAAATAGTAATGAAGCAAAACAGAAATAAATTTGAAAAGTCATCTCATAATTATCACTGTATGTTTTTCTCTGCTCTCCAACATTTTTAAGGTCGTTCGATCATGAAGGAAGATCCAACTGTCATCAATGAACATTTTATTTTATATAAACGATTACTTAAGATAGTTCTGTCAAAAAATCGTTTTCTTGGGATTTTGTTAAAAATTTTCAAAAACCTTCTTTGATACAATGTGCAATTTTATATTAAATTTAAAGAGGTTTTACTACGTAGAACTCGAGATATTTATTATCAAAAATCACTATTTTCTGCAGTCTCCCATAAAAGCACACGTTAAATATTGCGATCTTCAAGTCTCCATATCTTGACTTCTGGGTAGTGGAATTTGTTGAAATTTTTCACAGCTCTTTATTGTACTTCAAAGAAGCTTCCTCAAATTTTTTTTTTAATCCTAAGATTATGATTTTTTAAATTTTCATACATACGTATAGTACAGGTCACCTTAAATGACCCTGAATTTTGAGTATGTTATTTTTGAAACGATTTGCAACAACTTTTCTCAATAAACTTAAGTTCAACAACCACATGGTATCGAAATAATATGAGATAAGAACTTTTGATTTGACTGTACAGATAGAACCTTAATAAAGGCGTTTCGGTACAAAAACAGCTATATGATTTTTTCAAATTTGGACATCAGGATATCTCTTTCATGTAAAATACCAAAATACACGATTTTTCTAGAACCTTTGTCGACAAAGATCGTTCAATGATCACAAAATAAATGTAAAATACAATTTCTATATTTCATTGTGTATGTAATTGACAAGTTTATTACAAAATATTGATTTATTTTTTCAATCAAATTCATAAAAAATATCTTCTTGATAATTATTCCCGAATCGTCAACAATCAAATGTTGTTTTAAATTTTATTTCGTCAATATATTTTATAAAGAAATCGTTTCTCATGAATTCGACATATGAAAAGTTATAATAAAAATCGACTTCTTTATTTTTCATTATTTTATAAATGACTCTGGAATTACAGTTGTGGTACAGTTTTAGTTTATCTTAGTTTATCTCTGTACCATGTGGTTTTTCAGCAAAAATTTATTAAGAAAAGTTATTGCAATTTGATTGAAGAATAGCATACTCAAAATTCAAGATCATCCAAGGTGACCTGTACTTGTTACGAATGTATGAATAATAGGAAATTTTTTTAAAAACTAAAGGAATCCTTTTAAATATTTTTTAAATTTCAAAAATTTCTACTACCCAGAAGTCAAGATATTCAGAGTTAAAAATCGCAATATTTAACATGTGCTCATATATTGAAAAATACTTACATAAAATAATAATTTTTGACAATAAATATCTCGAGTTCTATGTAGTGAAACCTCTTAAAATTTAATGTACAATTGTACATTGTATCAAAGATCATTTTTCCAAATTTTTTGACAAAATCCTATAGGAAAACGATTTTTTGATAAAACTACCTCAATTAGTACCTATCAGATTTTTTTTCCATTGAATAAAAAAAATGCAATGTATCTCGTACCGATATTTGAAAAATTCAAGTCCAAAAAATTGCTGAAACGCATTTTACTATATATAGCTTGTATGGGAATAAAAAAGAAATATTGCTTTTACCTAAGCAATTTTTTCGATGAAAAAAGAATTGATTAGAGTCTATACTAGGAAAAAAAAAAATTTTTTACGATACACAATGCACGGTACTCCAACTTTGATCGCGTATCCGCGTACGAAACTTTTATCCACATTTGTGCATGTTCCACTGCTGCATGCCACAATAATGTTTTTATTCATTCTCATCCCATGTTTGCGAGTCTTCAGAAATTGATATATCCCCGAGACAATAAAATTCATACGACCCTGGATGTCTGTCACTCATTTAGGCATAACTTATCGTAGACTCTCGAAATGTCTGATTAAAATTTTCGAAAAATCGACAGTGTCAAATTTTATGTACGAAGACGATGAAAATACACTGCTGATAATCAATATTTCGCATAGACGATTTTTTTTCGGAAAATTTCTTAACGGCAATAAAGAGCCATTTTTCGTAATACGATGGAAACACGTGAAATATTCTTGGAATAAATTTGGGCAAAAATTTATGTATGGTCTGTCCGAAACGTTTTCATCGTCGAGGCTCAGTCGAGTGTTCAATGCCCGATTTTTCGAAATACGATGAGGATAAATCGCGGAACGGTAGCAAATGGAAAGAGTTCGTCCATAAACGAAAATAACGATAATAAATCGTCGATGAGACGATAAACTTTCGAATGAAAATAGCTCCCCTGCGTCACGTTCCGCAAACGTCTGCAAATTATTCCTCGAAGCTGTATACAACACACGCGGGATTAGCGGCCTTTTTTCACAAGAAAATCACCGAGTACCGCGCACCAGTTTCAAAAAATTCACCCTCCGAAAGGAAAAAACCGTTGACCGGCAACATTTTATTAGACACTGCCATTTTATTTTCTCGACGCAATCTCGCCTTCACCACTTTGCTTTATTTCGACAAAATATACTTATTTATTATTCATTGTTATTATTACTTTTATTTTGTATTTATTATTTTTATAATCATAAAAAAAACGATGATTTTTTGCGAAAATAGAAGAAGAAGAAAAAAACAGATTCGTATACACGTTCCGACGGGAACGAAAAAAAAAATTAAAAACAAGCCAAGTGTCAGTTTTTTTTTTAAATACAGGCGAGCGCGATAAGAGATAATAAATGAATGAGGCTCCCGATTGAAGAGATTAGCGGAAAAATAGGCGCTGCGAGCGTCAGCGGGGTTTACACACGTGTCAGCGGGCTTTCGCGTCAAATTTTCATGTCGAAAGCCACGACGATAATCTAAGAACTGCGACGGGAGGCGCTTCGCGACCGAATGTTGCGTCTCTGTCGTTCACAACAAACGACCCCACCTCGTGCGGCCACGAGGGATGTTTTCAAGTCCCCCACCACCCGGCGCGAGTCGCCGGTGCGACATCTACGCGAAAAGCGTCCAAGCTCCATCCCGAAAGCTCGGTAACGTGTCATTCGGTTTTTTAAACGTCTTGTAAGGTAAACGTCCCAATAGTTGGACAGCTAAGGCTTTTCTCTTTTATCACTTTATCTTTTTCTTTTTTTTTTAATATTCAAACAAAAAAACCTACTTCAAATTCATATCTAAACTATTATCTGATATTTTAGCGATCCAAAACTCATTTTACGTATTAATTCTAAACAATATTTCTATTAAATAAATAAATGTTTAAATATGTAGAATGTCCCAATAGTTGGACAGAAAATCGACCCTGTCTCTAGACTTGAGCGAGTTTTTTCCAATAAATTAATGTTATGAAAAATACACTTCTTCGCATAGGGAAAATATAATCCATACGATTTTGTTGAGAAAAATATAATTCAAATATTAAAAATAATAATATAGCGAAAATTGTCCAACTATTGGGACATTTACTATATATTAAGAGTCGCGGCAGCAACTCCAAGTTCATTTGCAGTCCAAAATGGTAATGACTTTTTATTTCTTTTTATTTATAAAGTAGAACTAGTTAAAGTAAAATTGACTTTAAAAATAAAATTTTTGTTTTGGTAATCGTAATTGTGATCAAATTCATTGATATCATAAATTTCGAATTTGATTGGTTTTCAAAATATTTTGTTTTTTTTTCATGGTAATTGTGATCAATTCGCATTGATATCGTAAACTGACATTTCAGTAAAAAATAATCCTTTTTTATAAAGTAGGACTGTCGCACTTAGACTTTTCGAAATTTTAATTCGCTTTCAAAATATTTCGTTTTCGTGGTACTTGTGATCAAATTCATTGATTAACTAACAGATTAGTAAAAATAATCCTTATCCATAAAGTAGGGCTAACACGCTTAGAATACAAGTAATAGATCTTCCGAGATCTTGTTTGGCTATTAAAATATTTCTTTTTTTTTCATGATATTGTAACAAAATTCATTGATATGATGAACCGGCAGTTCAGTAAAAAATCATCCTTATATATAAAATAGGATTATTGTCACGCTTAAAATGTAATAAATCTTCCGAGATCTTTATTGGTTTTCAATATATTTTATTTTTGTTTTTATATATATGGTAATTGTGATCAAATTCATTGATATCATGATCCGTAAAAATAATCCTTACTATAGGCGATAGTATAGTTTCTGTTTCCAAAGTCAATATGGGACACGAACTGTCAAATTGAATTTTTCAGAATCTGTCAATTTATAGTAACTATATATATGAATTTGGTAACAATTACTATGAAAACAAAACAAAATTCTCGAAAATAAATCGGAATCTTGGAAAGTCAATTTCGTTTTAAGTTTGACAGTGCCCTATACTTTATAATAAAGATGTATAAAATAGGACTGTCACACAGAATGTTTTTTTTTCATGATAATAAGGTAAGAACGCCAGTACTTAGCGCCTGACACCGGTAGTCAGTGATTTCATGTTAAATTATATCTATTTTAATTTTTTTCCAATATTTAAGTATAAAAGTGGCTGGCTACTGGTTAGGGACTGGCTAATGGTGCTCTTATCCTAATTATGATCAAATTCATTAATATCGTGAACCAGCAGTTCAGTAAAAATAATCCTTATTTATATAAAGTAGGACTATCACGCTCAGAATGTAATAGACCTTTCAAGATTTTAATCAGCTTTCAATATATTTCGTTTTTGCTTCCATGGTTACTGTGACTAAATTCATTGATATGGCGAACTATAACAATTCATTATAAATAAACTGACAGTTTCTAGAAAGTTACTGTGACAGTTCTTGTTACACCGACTGTAAAAGTAGAAGCATCGAAGAAGTATGTAAAATGTAAAAAAAATTCAGTATATCTCAATTATTAGATGACAAAATCATGTTATAAATCTATTCTTGTCTTAAACACGACATTTGTATTTTTAACTAACATACGTATTTTTAATATTTTCAATATTTATCTTACGAAATCAACAAATTACTCTCTCGATCCAACCAAATTGATAATAAAGGATGATATAAAAATATAAAAAATAATATAAAAATAAACAATTGGTTTAACTTTGATGTATGAAAAATAAATTATATCATAAAAGTAAAATAATACCAATTAATATTTGTTGGAGAAAATAATATTCGGAGCAATACGCGCGTACAGTATATGCGTATATTGGGTAGAGAGGGAATCCTCCCCACTCCTTTGTATTTCTCGCTTTA
>JAPYYW010005385.1:0-11927 GCA_030522545.1 Cremastinae sp. A BG-2022a
TCTTAAAATCGAAAAAAAAAAATTTGAAAAATTTTGCGAATTTTTTAAGGTATACCCCTTTCCATTTTTTCAAAAATCTTCAAGGCGTCATAACTTTTTCAAAAATGCATGTATCAACGTAATCCCAACGCCATACGCTTAGTTTTGCAAAAATCTTTAAAAAACACCCTTAATAAAGTAGATTTCGTCAAGAAAAAGAAAAGATATCGCAAATTGAAATTTTCATGGATTCACGAGACCCAGTGTGACTCGCCAAATTTTTTTGAATTTTTTTTTTCAATTTTAAGAGCCTATTCGATCGGAAATTTCCCGTAGATAACAAAAATGGCAATTATTCGGCGCGTAATCCCAGAATTCATACTAAAAAATCCAAAAAACTGGATTTTGGTTCAGTTTTTTAAAGAATCTTATTTCGATAAATAATCAAGTGGTATCGAAACAAAGTCTGGAACGGAAAAAGGGTAATTTGTCGTACCTCTGTTGAGCAACAAGGTTCTGATGACGCGTATGTAGATTTTTCCATGCTTGGTTCTGGCGACGTGAAACAAAAAGTCGGAGAGATCGCCGTCGCCCTCGTGGATGTCGGTTTCGGCGAGGACTTCGCGAAGGGCGTTTTCCCTCTCCTCGGGGGTGCTCTCGTCGGGACAGCCGAGTTTTCGTTCGATGTAATCGACGACGCCGACGTCCTCCCAGAGTTCGTTGTCGTCGTCGACGACCCGGGAGAAGATTTCAGGAACTTCCGGAATTTCCCAGATGCTGGTTAGCTTGCGGTCGGGGAAAATTCGCGGAGTCGAGGACGGAATTAATTCCGGCAGGCTGGCCGACGTCGAGGCCGAGTACGAGACGTCCAACGCCAGAGAATCGAAAGTCGAGCGTCCCAGAGCGATCGTTCGCCCTTCGCATTTTTCCACCCTCCTCAATTCTCTCCCCGACGTCCCGAAACCCTCCGCGAGGTCAACCTCGTCGCAGGACTCCCCCCGGCTCTCGCTTTTGCTTCTTCCCTTCTCCGACCTGACGCCATTTGTGCTGCTCATGTCATAGCTCCCTTTCTCTCACCCCTTGCGTCCTTTTCACCAACCGATCTCCTTGGAATGTCGAGACTAAATAAAACCACCGAGGCGGCTAATTCGAAGCCTCGTTTCTCGAATTTTCCTCCTCATTCCTCGTCCAAATCGTTTTTATTTTATTTTATTTTTTTTCACTTATCTCTTAAAATATTCTCTTCGCGTTCTGTTCTCTCGACACTTATCGAGAGTCTGTTATTTCACTGCTGGATCTTACGATAAACAATAATTCGCGTTTGGTCTGCCTGCTTTCTGCAATTTATATTTTTGATTATTTTTCGGGCTCGATCGTTCGATCATCGGTGTGCACTTTGAGCTCCAATGTCTGCCAGACTGATGGAAGACTCTTGAAATGACGAAGGAACCTTTTCAGACGGACTTTCACGCAATGATTTTCAATATTGCAACGAAATGAGAAATAAAATCGACGAAAGGATCAAACGAGAGACGATGAACGCGGAGAGCTGAGAAAGAGGTGAACTCTGCGAATCAGATTTTAAAGTGCATCACAGTCACAAAAAGGTCAACGACCACTCTTTCCCCTCGCGTGTACTTTACAAGTGAAAGATTATAGCGCGGTGAGAAATATTCATCCTTCTCCGCACACATTTATTCCACCCTATTTATTCTCATAACCGAGTATTATTTATTTTCAAAACAATTGAATAACTTGGAAAGTCATTTTTATAAGAACCTGCTTTTACGTTCTAATGGTTCGGTTTGTATTTTATTTTTTCCTGAAAGTCTCTGTGAAATTCAGGCAAAGACGTTCGTCGTTGGACTATGTGAAAAAAAAAGTGTGTATTCTTGCAACTCGCGCCCGGTTACGTGACGTAAATTATCTTCAAGGAAAAAATAAATTGAAGACAATATACCGGTAGTAAGTAAAAAAATGAGTACTAAAATTGTGTAAGGAAATTTCATACGCATTCGAATATTTTATCATTTAAATTAATTTATAACTGGATCATTAATTTCTTTCTTTGCATTTGATTTTTAGATAAATCTTTAGCCTATGTGTTTGTTTGAAGTAAGGTTCAATTTTTTTAATTATAAATTAATTGAATGTCGTACGAAAAATTTGAATTTCTTATAATTTGAATTTTTTAATAATCTTTATATATTGATTTCTTTAAATTTTTACAGGCACCTTAGAAAATTTCGAAAAAAAAATTTGGTGCAGAATGTACATGTGCCAGCAAATCTTTTTCGTAGGTAATTTGGCGAGAAAGTGACAAAAAGAGAGAGAAGAGTTTGGCTAGGTTTGTGAGCCTCTGACCGTCATTCCAGACTCGAGAATGAGCTTGTTCCTATTGGACGGAGGGTTAACTAAAATTAGAGCGCCTAATGTCGAGCGAAACGATGACGAAGACGCGAGAAAATCAATGGATCGTAGAAGAAAGGAAGATCACAGGATGACGGCGCCAATCTCCTTTCATCGTCAAATTAACATACAAATAAAATCGTCCAAACGAAACAAATATCATATTGTTATTATTCAAAGAATAAAAATAAGGAAATTTTCATTTAAACTTTTTTGAAACTACGACTTATTAAAAAAAAGTACACTATAACTATAATTTTTTAAGTAAAAATTCACAAAATCTTGAGGGTTTGATTTAAAAAGTGTAAATTTTATTAAAAATCTCTTTGAAAGTCGATTTTTATGGTTTTTCTCACTCGCGAGTTTGTTGTCGCGTGCACGCAATTCGCAATGACAGAAAAGAATCAATGGAGCGAAGAAAACCGTGAACAACTATCGAGACGACGAGTTCTCAAGCATCAAACTCGAGAATTTTTATGCATTGGCGAATTTTACGTAATCACAATTTTTTCATTCAATTTCCGTATAAGTTTTTTTTTCTCGTTGAATTATTGAAATGAAAAGAGCTCGATCGTTGGCGAGGACAGGAGAAACGGTACTGGACAATTTTTCTGACATTAACGGTTGCTTATTGAGCAAATGGATTTACCGCAAAAAAAAAGGTAATTATAGTTTTTTTTCTCGTTCGCTCTTACTCTCGAAGAAATTTGAATTTAATGCATCAAGTACACGATATTGAGCTCGCGACTCTCTTCTGGTCGGAGACGTCGAAGAATTGGCAAAATGTTGCTAAAAATTGTACAAAAGAAAAATTGGCTACGTTTTCTCTCAACCAGATTTTGGCTTCTTCACGGATACGCCATTTATCTTTCGTTACGGAACTGATACGGAACTCTTGATAATTGGGTGAAGCAGCTTATTGGAGCGAGATCTTTGCAGCGAGGAATGCCTTTCGCGTCTTGTATGTTTTACAACTAAGCATGACCAGTTCGATAGGGGCGCATAAGAAAAATCATTTTCTGTTTTTACTATGTATTTTATTACATTGGAAATTTCGTGTCGAAAACAGGAAAGATGATATTAAAAATGTCAAGTTAAAAAATTGCAACGAAATGGACAAAAAATGACTTTTTGGTAGAATTTTAAGAGCTTCGCTCCATGAATTTTTTATTCGTGAACAAAATAATGAAAATTTTTTATTTTAATGTTCATTTCCAAATTTTATAATTATGTAGAATTACGTGCATCATCGAGTAGACAATTTATACGAAAAATATTTACGTACAATCGTATTTATTTGTACAGTCACTGTCTCGAACTACCTGATAAATAATCGGGATCTAAACGATCGCGATAACGAAAAGAAATTTCTCTCCCTTTCGTTTAATCAGATAATAAATTTAAAAGCGACAAGTCCAAGTTTCCTGACAGCAAAAAAGAAAGCTGACGTGATCTCCGTCGCTTGTCAATGGATTAATCATCGAAGACCAATCTCGCCGATAATTCCGAACAACGAAAACTGATAATTCGCAAAAAACGCGAGTGAGAAACGAGCGACGAGAATTTGAAAGATTTTATCTTTCCCGAATTAATACGAGTCTTCACGCTTTAACGAGTTCGAAAATAGAAATAAGCGAGCGAGCGGGATGAAGGAATCATTATACAGTGACTCGTTTTAACCTAATCACTTTATCGTGGGTCGCTGAAGACCCCATTGATTTCTCTTTTGTCTCATTTCTTCTCAGAATCCAATAGATGTGTTTATGACGAAAAATAACATATTTTTTTCAATTTTTTTGCAATCTTCATGGTGTGCCCTTAAATTAGAAGTATTCAAGAGATTTACGGTAGTTCTAAAGGTACAGACAAATCAAAAGTATGTATTTATTTCAATTTATCTAGATACCACGTGGTTTTAGAGCTTAAGTTTAATAAGAAAAGTTGTTGCAAATTGTTTCAAGAACAATATACTCAAAATTTAAGGTCATCCAAGGTGACTTGTACTTGCTACGTATGTATGAAAATTAAAAAATTCATAACCTTAAGATTTTTTTTAAACTAAAGGAAGCTTCTTTGAAGTACAATAAAGAGCTGTGCAAAGAACCTTCTAGATTTAAAAATATTTAGGATTGAAAATCGCAATATTTAACATGGGCTTTTATAGGAGAGTACTGAAAATTGGGATTTTCAATAGTCAATATCTCAATTTCTACGTGGTAAAACCTCTTAAAATTTGATGCGCACACGGAGAGAAAAAGTTCGAGAACAATTACCATGCTGTCTCTATAAAGCGTGTGCAAACGATATGTATAGGAAATTTACCATGCTGCGCGGAAATTTTCTGAAAAATCTTGGAAAAATTGGTCTAAAGCGTTAGAAATTTTACCGCGCTGCACGGAAATTTTTTGAAAAATCTTAGAAAAATTGGTCTAAAGCGTTAGAAATTTTACCGCGCTGCACGGAAATTTTCTGAAAAATCTTGGAAAAATTGGTCTAAAGCCTTAGAAATTTTACCGTGCTGCACGGAAATTTTCTGAAAAATCATAGAAAAATTGGTCTAAAGCGTTTAAATTTTTACCGTGCAGCACGATAAAATTTCCTATACTTGTCATTTGCACACGTTTTATAGAAACAGCATGGTAATTTTTCTCGGACTTTTTCTCTCAGTGTATGCGTAAGGTATCAAAGAATGTCTGTACCAATTTTCAACAAAATTCCTAAATAATCGATAAAACTATAGAACTACCTCAAGAAATTTTTTCAGATTTTTCCATTGCAAATAACGTGCTTTAACACGCCTTGAGTCTTCAGCGAGCCACGATAAACTTTCAAGGTATCGAAAAACACGATAAAGAGATCGGGTTAATATTCGAACGCCATTGTTTCTCAAATATAATTGCTTATAACCGAATATTAAGACGAGTCACTGTAAGCGAGATTGCGAGGTCGTAATGAATGGAATTGGCTTTTCATCGAACGTTACGAGCCGATTTGTCGCTTTGCATTACGGGGGACGCCGGACGCAGAGGAATTCTCCGAGTCGCCCGGCTCGTGACTGTGAAGGAACGGCAAGGGTTTCCCGCAGTCATCGCTCGTCCGCGATGCAACGAGAGAATAACGACGAGAGGGACGAAATAAAAAAAGAAAGAAAAAAAAAAAGAACAAACATCGCTCGTTTCACTCTTCGTTTCTCGACGACTTTTGCGTTCGCGCGTGTTCGTTCGAAAGTAGGCTGAAAAACGGACGGGCCGCTCGTCGCGTCTCGCTCGTACTTACGCCCTTGTCGCGCGTTTTTTTATCTCTCTTGACACATGTGTGCGCACACGTACGCGCGTTCGCTGGAATATCGGATTAACCGGTCGTCGAGCCGCTTGGGCAAGCGACGATTGACGACAGCTTAGAACTCCGCTATGACCGACCGAAAGAATTACGTAATTCCCCGGCTCCTCGATCGCAGAAAAAAAAGTAGTAAAGATTCGGCTCTCGGAGAATCGGCGATTATGAGAGAAAATACAAGAGGATTATTTTGATGCGAGATAACAGGGAAACGAGAGCGACGAATTCGTGAACGAGATTTACGAAGCGATAAGAATTTTGTGTTTGATTTGTAAAGGAAAATGCAATAACAGCGGGACGCGCGAGAATTGGAGAGCAAAGATTGATTCAGCTGAATATGCTTTATTCGGCTGGCGAGGGAACGAGGCGGAGAGCCCGTGAAAGGGAAGAACGAGCGAGAGAAAAGAAAAACGTGCGGACGAGAAGAACGGGAGATCGGAATGTCGTCTCTCCCGTCGTCGTCGTTTTCGCTCGTTCGTAGCCCGATCCCGCTGGAAATCTCCCGTATCTCGAAATACACGACTACCCTCGAATTCGAAACCCCATTGTCAGCGATAAATGGAAAAATGTAAAAATAGCCTCGAAATTCTTACGAGTTCCTGAATAGAGATTTCGCCGGATATTTCAAGAGTCTTCCGCAATGAGAGAGCTCAAAAAATCCAGAGATCGAAGCGAGAGCTCGCGAATTTTTTACTCTGCCTCGAGAAAATAATGAAACGAAAAAAAAGCAGAGAAACAAAAGTTGATTCACCGAATCGAACGGTCACTTTTTTTCACTTATTTTCACCAGTCCACTTTTCGTCGTCGACGAGCACTTCTCGCGTAGGATTTAAAAAAAATGTCCTTAACGATAAATATACTAATTATGAAAAAAAAAGGGCTTGCTCGAACAGGGGACGAGCACGAGGCGAGAACGTGGCTGTTCGCGGCAAGAGCGCGTGACTCGCGCGCGAACGATGCGGACACGGCGAATGTTCGATAGCGACTGAGCGGCTCGCGCGCTGCCGCCCCGCGCCTGGCCCGGATAACAGCGCCGGGCGGCTACGAGCACGTTTGCCAGTCGAACGGATCGCCGGCTTTTACCCGGGGAGAAAAATGCGCCGACACGAAAGGTCGACTCGATTACTCCCGTCCGATATTTAAACCCATACAACCTGCTTTTTTTTTCTTTTTTCACGAACGCATTCCACAAATAATCCACCGGCGATTATCTCCCGATAATATCACGCGTTTATCTCATTAAAAATAATAAAAATATGAAGTATAAAAATCTTCATTGTCATCGAAGTTTATTAAGGTAGTTCTATCGGTATAGTCAGAACAAAAGTTTTTTTATCTCAATTTATTTCGATTCCATGTGGTTTTTGAGATTAAGTTAATTAAGAAAAGTTGTTGGAAATTGTTTCAAAAACTACATACTCGAAATTCAAGGTCATCCAAGGTGATCTGTACTTGTTACGTATGGAAATAAAAAAAAAATCATAATCTTAGGATTTTCTTTTTAACAAAAAAAAATCATAATCTTAAAAATTTTTTAATAAAAAAAAAATCATAATCTTAGGATTTTTTTTAACTTGCGGAAGTTTCTTTGAAGGACAATAAAGAGCTGTGCAAAATTTCGACAAGTTTCAATACCCAGAAGTCAAGATATCAAGAGTTGAAGATCGCAACATTTAACACGTGCTTTTATGGGAGACTGCAGAAAATAGTGATTTTTGGTAATAAAAATATCTCGAGTTCTACGTAGTAAAACCTCTTAAATTTAATATTCAATTGCATATTGTATCAAAGAAGGTTTTTTGCAAATTTTTAACAAAATCCTAAGAAAACGATTTTTTGAGAGAGCTATTAGCGATACTTACTAGTCAAACGAGACACTTTTTGGTTTATTTTTAATTGAGGCGTAAATAAATAACTTTTAAGATTGAATAAATCGTTTTTTACCAACTATACCAATTTTGAAATGTAAAATATTGATGTAATACCGATAATTTGACAGTGCTTTTCATTTTTATAGGTTAAAATTTGACTGTCATATCTGACATTATCATTAAATAATTCAATGAAAAGTTCAATGACAAGTTCAGTCAAGTTTTATGGTAAATAATTAAAGCTTACACACTATAATGAACACGTGAGATATTTTAGATTGTTTTAAAATTCATTCTAAAAATATAGTTTTTTTTGATAAAAGAACGTATGCTAACAGTTTCTCACAAGACTCACTGGCTTATGTCGAACATACTTTGTTGGAGTAATTTTCGCTTATTTTACCAATAATGCTACTTGAAATTTAGTCATCGAAAAACTGGAGTAATACTCTAAATCGTAAAAAAAAAATTCAATAGGAAAAATTCATTTTCGTACTTTTGTTAATACCTCCTTAAACATTTTTCCTACTTCAATGAACTTCTCCAAATGCTCTCGTGGTTCTTGCATATTATAATTATTTTTACCACAAAAAAGGAATAAATCGCGAAAAAATTTCGAGTCGTGTTTACAAAAAAATCGGTAAATTATATAATTACGTGTTGTATTGTTTTTTTTCTAGCTTTTAGGTCATTTTTGACGATTATGAAAAGTCTCCGAGACATTTGCGTTTCCTTCTCAAGATAATGCGTTTGGATGTAATTTTTGGAATTTGGGTACAGGAAGGATGCAATTTGGGTATAACGATGAAGATTTTTGGCATAAGTACCGCATATGCGACGTTTGCTATACGCTCGCGCATCTTTTTAGGACACGCCGTCAACGCCCTCGACCCGATCTATAAAATATATACGAATCTTCAGTTTATTTTCTTCGTTCGAGAATTCGACGACGAAGCATCGGTTTCGAGCAAGAATAAAAGTTCGCCATCGTTTTTGTTGTCAAAAAATCCACCAAAACTCAAAAAAAAAAAATAAAAATTATTCTTTCCATGGAGAAGTAACGCGAGTATTTATTTTTTACGCGATTGATGACTTTTTTGTTGAATTCTTACTCGTAATGCGCACGCGACGCATTTTTAGGCAGTACGTTAACTTTACTCTTCACTTCTCTACTCAATACCATATTTTAAGTTAAATTTGACGTTTTAAAACTGCAGAAGAGTTTTTTTTGAGTAAATTTATTCCAAAATAGTCAATTTTTTTTATAGCAGCCACATTCAAGATGAAATACGAAAAAATAAGTTAACGTACTGCCCATTTTTTGCTCTGGATTTGGGCCAGTTCGAAAAAAGGAGAACAGGCCAAAAATTGAATCGTGTATCTAGTGCAAGTGCGCACCTAGCTCGCGAGTTGTATGGACTTATCCTGAGGGCAAAATTGGGTCAAAGGCTCGAATCGATGCAAGCGACTGTCTCGTTGCACCGGGCAAGAATAGAAACACTCGAGAGGTAAAAATGCAACGAGAAAGACGAAATGTAATGCTGACCGCGAAAACAAAAAAAAAATTTTTTAAAAAGAGAGAAAGAAAAGTACAAATCAAGACACGTGGATTTGAGAGAAATTTCGTGCAAGCGAATGGAGGCAAAGAGGCTGAAAAAAATATGAAAATATCGTGATGCTATCGAATTATTAACCAATTTTCATGCTCGCTACACTCAATTTGAATTAGACAAGCCACCTGTCAGGGGAATTGAATCAAGAGTGGCAGCGACGAAAATAAAAAATCATCTTCGAGAGAGTTTCCGTGACCCAGAACCTGCACGTATGGCTAAAATATTCACGATCATTTGTTCCCACGAGTCGTAAGTGGGACGAGTCGAAAATTACAAAAAAATCATCGAAAAGTTTCGTCAACATTGAAAAATCGGATTAAGCTCATTTTTAATGACTCATAAAAGTGGAACGTATTAAAAAAAAACAATAAAAAATCTCGTTAAATCGAACGAAGAATCATAGAGAAATTTTATTCACCTTGAAAAAAAATAGAGAGTAAAACGACGTTTAATAACTGTTTTAAAAAAATTAATGAATCCTTTATACACCATTATATCAATATTTATTCTTGAATTAATGAATAAATTTGTATAGAAGAATATGAAAAATTAATTCACAATAATTTATTACATAAGACAAGAAAAATAATCGCAAAGTCTTGAAGCTAAATGAGAGAAACTTTTAACGACCCATTTAAGAAATTGGATAATGTTTTTTTATATTGGACTCGACATCAATTTTTTTTTTAATTGGCAAAGTGGGCAGAAGGAATTACGGAGGAAAATGAAAAAAAAAACAGTCGATATCCGGAAGGCTCTCGTGGAATTTGTTCGGAAGGGAATAAAGCGCGAGAAAGGGGAGAGAAAGAGAAAGGTCAGCGGTTGTATTGTCTTGTCAGGGATGTTGAAGCCCTGGGGGAATAAGATGGTAAATGTGTCTCGAAAATACGATCTCCGGTAGATCGAGATAATCGAGAGACCTTTCGCTCGTTCGTCTCCCGCTCGATCGTGCTCCCTTTAAATCTTAGTATCTTTCACGAAGCTTCCGAGAGCCGAGAAATATTTTTCAGGCTCGTCGGACGAAAGTCGAGTCAAACAAAAGACACTTTTCGAGCGACAGGTATTCCAGCTTGTAAAAAACAATCAACGAGACAAGAGACTTTATTTTCTCGTTCTCACGATGGATCAGTGACACACGTTGTCGTTTATTTTCCATTTTCTGATTTTTCTCCCCGGTGATCTCGATTTTCGCGATAGAGAGATGCATAAGAAAGAAAAAAACAAAAAAATCACGAGCATAGCGCAATTACTTTCTAATTTTTCTCACCACTCGAGACTCGGTGAAAAACCAAACGAGGTGACTTTTATTTCCGAGAGGCTCTTGGGTCGGCGACAAAGTCCCCGATCGGCACGTTTTCCTCGGTAACAACGTTCGTACGAATCTCATAACCATAAATAACTTTTTTTTTCAGTGTGTCTTTATCACGCGTCGTTTTCCACCGGCGAGAATTTTTCTCGCACCGCCATCGAGAAATACCGCGAAATTGGAATAAAATCGCGGCGGGACGAGAACAATTTCACTGCGATTTAAACGAGTGTAAACAAAGCTACGTTTTGACGGTGACAATAAATAACGCGAAAACGAATCGAGAACGAACTCGAACACTTTCGTGAGCAAAATAAGTTTCAATGATGCATTCCCCCCCTCCCCCCTCCCGTGGGAATTATAACGGAAAGTGCTCGTGTCCCTACGTGAGATTTTTCACACACGATTCCCATTGTTGCTGCTTCCTTTCTCCGAGTCCGTATAGAAGGAAAAAAAAACAACGTCTGTAAATGCGTAAATAATTCCACCTCGTTAATTAATCATTCACCGTTTAACTCTTAAGCGTTTCAGCTATTTTCTTTTTTTTTTTACTTTTGACCGTTCACACACTGAAAATTTGGTTGATACAACAAAATATTTTTTTCAATACGTTCAACGATATTATTTTGTAAATTGAACTAAATTCTTGGTTTATTTAACTGAAGTTTAATTATTTCAAATAAACAAGTGTTGTTTCAACGATATATTTTCAACTAAATCTGTTCTCAGTGCAGAGAACGTTATTTCGCAAAAATGTAGATATTTTTGCCAGCGCCGAGAAGAAAGTGGCGCGATCGGCAAACAGGAAATAATCAATTCGCCTTTGAGGAAATATCGAATCGAAGACAATGAAGAAGATCTTTACGGTTCTCGATCGCCGAACGATCGAGAAAAAAAAGTCGAGGATGGACGACCCGAATTTCGCGATCTTTCTTTCATCGAAAATAGCACGTCTTACAAACTGTTATGTATAAGTGGGAATACATTTTCTCGTGTGAGATTTATCGATAATTATACAGTGCGTGCTCTCAATAGGGCTTCAAAGCCCCAATATTCGTCATGGGTTTTAAAAATTAAAAAAATTGATCTAAAAATCAGTTTTTTAGATCGTTTAATATGAATTTTCGGATTAGGCCTCGAATAATTATCGTTTTCGTCATCTACGAGAAATTTTCGATCAAGTAGGCTCTTAAAATCGAATTAAAAAAAATTTTTTAATTTTGTCAATTTTTGAATGGGTCTCGAAAATTTCAATTTGCGATATCTTTCCTTTTACTTGACGAAATCTACTTTATTAAGGGTGTTTTTTAAAGGTTTTTGCAAAACTAAGCGTATGGCGTTGGAATTACATTGATACATGCATTTTTTAAAAAGTTATGACGCCTTGAAGATTTTTCAAAAAATGGAAAGGGG
>JAPYYW010005389.1:0-15921 GCA_030522545.1 Cremastinae sp. A BG-2022a
GCGGGGAATCGAACCCCGGTCTCCCGCGTGACAGGCGGGGATACTGACCACTATACTACCGAAGAATCGAACTTTGAGATAATTATGTGAATTTTGGAGCGCTCTAAAAATTTTTTTCCAAAATGCAATTTTCTGCTCCAAAATACACTTTTTTCTAAAAAAAAAAATTCTCTCCGGCGGGGAATCGAACCCCGGTCTCCCGCGTGACAGGCGGGGATACTGACCACTATACTACCGAAGAATATACCATGGGAGATACATACACGATTGATAACGTAAACAAAGGAGGTTCGGTAAATCGCCACCAGTCACATAGGTCGCTGCGATCGCTCTCGACCATAAAGACTGAAGATGATATAAGAAGCGTTCACGCTCTTGTCTTGAACGCCATGAGAGGCGCTGCAATCGCCACGCACGACGCATGTCAAACCGTGATTATTTATATATATATTTATATTTTAAACAATATTTTTCTGTTTTTTGTATAATAAATACCTTATATTTATTTTAATATATAATATTTATTAAAAACACGCAAAAAAACAATGCACGATGCAAATTTGTAAGTGCGTGGCGATTGCAGCGCCTCTTACGGAGACGAATTTTCGGACGTGTTTTTTCTTTCGGGAAAATTGCCTGCTTCTGATTTCTATATTTCATGCTTCCGAACGAGGTAAACAATAAAGATGGCCGCCCCGTTAGAAAACTTGGAAACTCAGCTCGAATTGTTTATCGAAAATGTGAGACAAATTCGCATAATTGTCAGCGACTTCCAGCCACAGGGGCAAAATGTTCTCAATCAGAAAATGTGAGTCAATAATTTACGTACTATTTTCATACAGAGTAGAATTTTCGTCCATTTGCGATCTTCTAACCTCCAATTTCGATCACTTGCTACGAAAAAAAAACCATAATTTTATATAAATTTCATATTTTTCTATGCAAATTTATATTTTTTAGAAATATTTTAATGTAAACATGTAACATATAATATATCTACATATAATATAATTTAATTAATTTTTGTTAATATTTTAAAAATAGATACCAAGTAAATTTTCAATATTGTCATTATTGATTAATTGTATAATATTAATAACTATTATAAATTTACCATGCAATTATTTTTATACTTGGATTGTTTAAATGTTGGTTTTGAATTTATTGCTATGAAATAACTTATTACGGATACAACTGCGTACTTGATGAAAAAATGGTTGAGTGGATCGCCGATACCAAGTCGAAATGTAGAGAGTTCAATGAACTTTGAAAAAAAATGTTTTTTAATGTGAAATACACAATTTTTATTTAAAGAAACATTTGCTTATTTTCCATGATTTGATGTAAAATAATTTTGTTGTAATGTGTAATTAAATTCATTTATTGTTTTTACTTGAAAATAATTTTTTTTACTCATCACCCAATATATTTAGTTGAAAATACTTTTTAATGTACCTATCTGTAATTTTTAAATTACAAATCAAAGAGAATTTTAAATTTTAATATATTTTGTAGGGATTAAAATTTAAAAAAATAGAATTTTGCAAGTCAATACATCATTTGAAAAAATATTATTGATTTTTTGTTATTTATGAATATTTGTATAAATATTATAGTGTATTGCAATAAAAAAAAATTTTTTTTTGCAGTCAAGGCCTTGTCAACGGATTGCAGGAGATAGACAAGTTAAAAGGACAGGTGCAAGACGTTCACGTGCCATTGGAAGTATTCGAGTGAGTAGAATATCAATTCTCTCGTCTATCCCCCTTAAAAAAACTCTCGAATAAACTTGAAAAAAAAAATTTCGATTTTCTAAATCTCAATTTCTTTGAATTTACAAAAAAAAATTTGTTTGTCGTCGCATCCGGGAGTAAATTTTCTCGATTATTTTATTTTCTTACCTCAGAATGTTGAAAGAAATGCGTAGAATGCGAAAAAACCGGAAAAATGGGTGTCAGAGTGTAGAAAATAAAAGGAACGTGTAGTGTCGATGAAAAACCGGTTTTGCCGAAATTTAATAAAATCGAGAATTTTGTTGGACAGCTACATAGACCAGGGAAGGAATCCGCAGCTGTATACGAAGGACTGCATCGAGAAGGCGCTGACAAAGAACGAGCAGGTCAAGGGCAAGATCGACGCCTACAGAAAATTCAAGGCGAACATGCTCGTCGAATTGAATCGCGTATTCCCGAACGAGCTCACCAAGTACCGGGCCATCCGCGGGGACGAGTAAATTTTATTCTCGACGAATGGATCAGCGTTGCATCGAATTTTGCCTCCTCACTCCCGAGTCTTCGTTCGTCTCGAAACCAAGGGAAGAAAATTCGAAATAACGTCAAAAATGTCTACAAATTAATCACACGAGAAGCACTCGAAGACGAACGATTCAAAGCCACGAAAATAGAAGCCACTGATTGAAAAAATGAAAAAGAATCACGATTTACGAGTCAAGTTTGAAAATACGCGACCGGGAGTGATTTTTCCTTTATTTTAATTTCAACAATAATTACGAAACGATGAGCTTGTTTGCGAAAGACGGGTTGCGTCACGGGAAACGCGAGTCGTCGGTGTTTGCTCAGCGAATCGGCGAGTGTCAATAAGACCGTGGAATTTGCTGGATGTCGACCTTGAATAAAAACAACGATTGCGTCGAATTTGTCCAGCTGATCAATCGTCGATCGATCTCTGGCGATAAGAGCGCCAGAGACGCGAGGAGAGCACGATTCCTTATCTCTGTTATCGAATCACGAATTTCGTCGTAAAGAATTTCTCGTTTTTATCACCAAAAAAAAAAGAAAAAGGCAGGTTCCAGATTTGTTTGATTCGGTTGTCCCATAGACGAGTCAACGATACATGAACTTGATCATTAAATTACAGAATAAGTGATAAAAATGATAAGGAATAAATAATAGAGTACACAAATAATATAATAATTATGCAAAATACATAATAAGTACATAAATTGAAGTATAAAATATTGGTAAGATTATTATTTATTTATCCTGGTTTCCCATGAGCAATTAACATCGAAATAATTGATTTAAAAAAAAATTAAAATGACATTTCAAAAGTAGAGATAATGATTGAATGAATGATGGAAATGTTTATTTTGTCTTGACAATTCCTTAGGCAAAAATTATAATTTATAGGGTGTAGTATATAAACTAATTACAATTAAGGATGTATGAACGATATTTTTAAAAATAATATTTTTAATTTTTAATATTTAAATTTAATTTTTAATATTTTAAAATTTTATTTTAAAATGTTGACATTGCTTACACGTGCTCTTATGGAAAGGTACAAAAAATAGCTATTTTTGACAATTAATATTTTAATAAGGATCTTCCTAATCGTCATGAAATTTTTACACAATCTTTTCTTAACATTATGTAAAATTTTCAATAATTTTCCATCATTTTCGATCTTAAACGCAACATCCTTAAAGTCAAGAATTCACTTTTTGCTGGGATTGTCTGTACCATAAATCCTTAAAAATCCAATAAAAATAAATTTTTAGTGTAAAAAAATAAAAAGACGAAGAAATGGCAAATAAACGTATGAAGAGAGAGAATGAATGAATGAAAGAATGAATGAACAAAATTTAGTAGTATGACAAAATTTAGTAGTTACAATAATCCATAACATAAATAAAAATATAAAATAGGTATGTTGATATAATCCTAATAACAATATTATGGATGGGCAGAGCTCGATACTTTTCTGAGAAATGAAAATTTTACAATAGATAATCTTTATTGCCTCATTGATGAAATTAGCATCGCCCATTGAAAAATTTTCATTTCTCAGAAAAGTATCGAGCTCTGGCCATCCCTGAACAATATATAATAAATCAAAAAAAGGAAAAATAGCAAAAAATAAACTTAAAAAAAGAGAGATAGATAGATAGATAGATACAAATTTATTATACTAGAGTACAAGACTCTTGAGAGAAAGAGAGAGAACAAAAATTGTAAGAAAATAAAAAAAAATTGAAAATCCAATAAAAATGAAATTAAAAAATAAGAAAAAATAAGAAAAACGAAAAAATGAGAAATCGTGTGAAAAGAAAGAGAGGGAACAAAAATTGTAAAAAAAAAATTGAAAAAAGGAAAAAAAAGAGTAGAAGGAGATCCAAAAAAAAACTCCTCGAGCGACGAGGAGAGTGGGATCGTTAGAGCGTTCGGGATAAAAATCGTAATGAGGAAGCGGCTCGGTGACTTCCAGTCAGTCGATGATCGACCGTCGTGGCCGATCGTTCCCGGAATCATGCTCGCTACATTTATCGTCCTTCTCGCCGTTCAGGCCCTCGCTGGCGCTTCGTGAGTTTTCTCTTTATCTATCGGCGACCGACTCGTGGTGAAAGCACCTAGATTAGGCTCTTCCTCTCTCAATCTCTATCCGGTTATCGCCTTTCGAAAACAAATCGACGCACGCGCAAAATTTCGTACGAAAAATCATCATTTTGTTGTTTTTTTTTTCAACGTGCTGACGAATTGAATTTTTTTTAAATTACACAAAATAGATATTTTTATCCAAAAAATCATTAGGATTTTTCGGAAATTGTTGATTTTATAAAATATTAAATTTTGATAGGATTATATAAGACATAAAAAAAATTTATTGGTGTAAAAACGTATTAAAAGTAATCAATTTTTTGTACAAAATTGAAAATTCATGATTTGCAATCATTATTAAAAAATATTTCGTAAGAAAAATCAACATTTTGTTCTTTTTCTTAACGTGCTGACGAGTTGAAAATTTTCAGAATTTTTTTAAAATTACACAAAATAGATATTTTTATCCAAAAAATCATTAGGATTTTTCGGAAATTGTTCATTTTATAAAATATTAAATTTTGATAGGATTATATAAGACATAAAAAAAATTATTGGTGTAAAAACGTATTAAAAGTAATCAATTTTTTGTAAAAAATTATCTCGTGTAATTTTGAAAATTCATGATTTGCAATCATTAACGTGCTGACGAGTTGGAAATTTTCAGAATTTTTTTAAAATTACACAAAATAGATATTTTTATTCAAAAAATCATTATGATTTTTCGAAAATTGTTCATTTTATAAAATATTAAATTTTGATAGGATTAAATGAAACATTAAAAATATGATGGGGATAAAAACGTATTAAATGTAATCACGTGTAATGTGCTGATGAATTGGAAATTTTCAGAATTTTTTTTATATTACACAAACATAGTTACTTTGATTCAAAAAATCACCAGGATTTTTTAAAAATTATTTATTTTAGAAAACATTAAATTTGGATAGGATTGAACATAAAAAATTGATTAGTATAAAAAAATAATAAATTTTTCGTAAAAAATGATCTCGTGGAATATTGAAAATTCATGATTTGCAATAATCAAAAACTATAAAAAACTAAATCAGCAAACATTTAAAATCGAATTAAATTAATAGTAATTTGTTAAAATATAGAAAAAAGAACTATCGTTAAATGTCAAATACGTCAATGCAACTGCAATTTTCATCAGCACAGTTTTTGATCAAATGGAAATTGAAATTATGTACTTCGTGTAATTACAGACATGAAGCCCGAGTGTGAGAACAAAATGCAATTATTCAATTATTCGAGAACTACGCAGAGGAACATTTTTCAAGATTTTATTTCGACGTATAAAATAACAATGAAAATTCTTGAAATTTTTTCAATTTCCTGCTTATGATAACTTCTGTATATTCGTTCTATTTTTTTCTATATCAAAACTTCTCGGAACAACTCTTGATAAGACGATATTTGATACTTGATAAGATAATATTATTAAAATTATCTTAATTACTTTTTAAAACAAATATCTGACTATAGAAACAAATAAAAATTACTAAAAGAATATAAACAATTAAAAAGCAATGAAAAATGAATGAATACATGTAAAAATTGTAGACAATTTTGCTTTAAAAAATGTGAATTCTATGTGTGTATGTAAATTACGAAACCAGTCATTCGTGACGCGAGCCAGTAGAACGTGCTTGGAATTAAAATGGAATGGAAAAAAGAAATATCGTACAAGCTGAATATAAATTTCATTTCTTTTCGTAATAAGCATCAATTTTTATCAATCAATATAATCGATCAGTCTACTTTTATCAAAATATTTATAGAAATAATGAACAATCACCTGAGGGAGAAAGAGAAAATAATTGATTTATACCGTGCAGATTGTACGATATTTCGCATGCTTTCACTTTCGTTATTCTATTCCGAGCTATTATTTTTTTGAACTTGGAATTTTATCGTCATGAATTTTTTTAATGTTCATATTTAAATGTTTTTTTACTGTATGCGAAATTTACTCAGTTAGAAATCTACGCGAAACTTACCAATTTTGTGTTCTTTATTAATTTAAAATATGTATGGAACTGCATTTAATTAACGAGTAAAAAAATACCTAGTTTAGGTAAATATTTAGACTAAATAAGGTTTAAACGTGGTTTAACGAATTTGAACGTAGTTTAATTATGGTTTTACGAGTTAAATCATAGTTTAACGAGTCAAAATACAGTTTAAACAGATTAAACGTATTTTAATGAAGTTAAATGTATTTTAATTACAGTTTAATGAAATTAAACATAGTTAAAACGTAATTTAATCAATTTAAACGTAGTTAAAATATAATTTTATGGGTTTAAACGTATTTCAAATGCAGATTAATGAATTTAATCGTTGTTAACACATAGTTTAATGAGATTAAACGTAGTTAAAATGTAGTTTAATGAATTTACACAAATTTTAAATATAATTTAATGAGTTAAAGCGTAGTTAAAATGCAATTTAATGAATTTAAACAAATTTTCAATATAATTTAATGAGTTAAAGCGTATAGTTAAAATGCAGTTTAATGAATTTAAACAAATTCTAAATATAATTTAATGAGTTAAAGCCTAGTTAAAATGCAATTTAATGAATTTAAACAAATTCTAAATATAATTTAATGACCTAAATGTAGTTAAAATGTAGATTAATGAGTTGAAACGTAATTAAAACGTAGTTTAATGAGTTAAAGCGTAGTTAAAATGTAGATTAATGAGTTGAAACGTAATTAAAACGTAGTTTAATGAGTTAAAGCGTAATTAAAACCTAGTTTAATGAGTTTAAATATATTTTAAACGTAGTTTAACTCGTCTAACGTCGAGGAATGAAAGAAAAATAATTTTGGGGCAGATCGCCATGGCAGTACAAGTGTCTTGGAGGCAAATGCAGAAAGGAGCTCAGAGGTGAGGATGGCAAGGCGCCGATGTCGTTGGAGGTCTGTCAGTTGTTTTGCGGCGAGGCCGGAGCACTTTGGCCGAAACCGACCGGACACATGTCACTGGGCAATTTCGTTGTCCAGCTTGACCCGTCCAAAATCACTCTCCATGGGGTGCTGACGAGGTCAAGGGTCGGAGCTCTTCTCCAGAAAAATGTCGACCTGCTTAAGACAAACGTCGTCAATGGTGCCGGTCGTGGCGCCGACCTCACCGGCGCGGCCTTGCAGATTTACGTATCCGGGATTAAAAATATGAGCGACGCGAGAATAACTCTCAGCTCGAGCGAAAATTACGAGCTCAAGATATTTCAGCAGGAAACGAATGTGGTGATTTTCTTTTTAATTAAAAAAATTTATTTTATTTATTTATTTTATTTATTTATTTTATTTATTTATTTAATTAATCAATTAATTTATTTATTTTATTTATTTATTTTATTTATTTATTTTATCTATTTATTTACAAGGAAAAGATTTTACCTAATTAATTTTATTTATAAGTAAAATAAATAATTTTACTTATTTATTCATTTTATTTTATTTATTTATGTATTGTATTAATTTATTTTCAAGGAAAATTTTTTATCTAATTTATGTTATTTATAAGTAAAATTAATAATAATTTTACTTATTTATACACTTTATTTTATTTATTTATTTATTATCTTGCAAAGAAAATTTTTTATCTATAACAAGGTAAACGTCCCATATAATTTGACAACTGAGAGTTTTTTCGATTTATCTAAGAATACAAAAACATGATTTTAAATAAATTTTAAATAAACAAAAAAAATGTTAAATAAACTAAATAACAAAAATTGTAGATAAACGCGACGATCGTAGCGGCGAGTTACTTCGGTGCCCGTCACGCTCTAGAAACTCTAAGCCAGCTTGTAGTCTACGACGATCTCCAGAGGAAGGTCCAGGTTGTCCAGGCGGCGTACATCGTCGACGGCCCGGTGTACCCGTACCGAGGTATCCTGCTGGACACGTCGAGGAACTTCGTCGACAAGAGGACGATTCTGAGGACGATCGAGGCGATGGGAATGTCAAAATTGAACACGTTTCATTGGCACATAACGGATTCGCACAGTTTCCCATACGCGAGCAGGAAGTTCCCGAAGCTGACGGAGTACGGGGCTTACACCCCGGATAAGATCTACACGGAGGAGGACGTCCGGGAGATCGTCGAGTTCGGTTTGGTCCAGGGGGTCCGGGTGCTGCCGGAGTTCGACGCCCCGGCGCACGTCGGCGAGGGGTGGCAGTGGGTCGGCGACAACGCGACCGTCTGCTTCGGGGCGGAGCCCTGGAGCAAGTACTGCGTCGAGCCACCCTGTGGTCAATTAAATCCTGGCAGCGAAACGGTCTACGAAATCCTCCAGGGCATCTACGAGGACATGGTCCGGGACTTCGACCCGGACATCTTCCACATGGGCGGCGACGAGGTCAACGTCCAGTGCTGGCGATCCGCCCCGGCCGTCACCGAGTGGATGACCGCCCGGGGCTGGAACCTCACCGAGAGCAGCTTCTACGAGATCTGGGGACTCTTCCAGGAGCGGGCTTACGAAAAGCTCAAACTCGCCAACGGCGGCAAGGACTTCCCAGTCGTCCTCTGGACCAGTGGACTCACCGAGCCCGAGCACATTCACCATCTTGACCCGGCCAAGTACATTGTCCAGATCTGGACCACCGGCGACGATCCTACCATCGCCAGGCTCGCTAAGAATGACTTCCGGATGATATTCTCCAATTACGACGCCCTCTACCTCGACTGCGGCTTCGGGGCCTGGGTCGGCGAAGGCAACAACTGGTGCTCACCTTACAAAGGCTGGCAGAAGATCTACGACAATTCACCGTTGAAGATGCTCAAGCAACAGGGATTCAGCTCGAAAAAGCATCTTATACTTGGTCAGTCATCACTTTATTTAGTTACTTCACTTGGTCACATTATTTCGTCACTTATTCACTCCGTTACTTCATTTTGTCACTTCATTTCCGTCACTTCACTTCGTTACATTATTTCGTCACTTCATTTCCATCACTTCACTTCATCATTTCACTTCACTGAACCACTTCATTGCATTAAACATTTCGCAGAACATAATTGGAAATCCTCCTACTTACCTGTTCTTCAGATATCCTGTAAATCGGTTTAAGGTGGTCCGATGATGGACGTGTTCAGACTTTTAGGTTAAGCATTCAATGTAAAGGCAAAATTTATTGATCGAAATTTTTTTCAAGATATTTGATTCAAAATTTGTATTAACGTTCTTTAGTGTAATATTAGAAGGTATGCCAAATTTAAACATACTTCACTATCTAGAAATCGAAATAATTGTCGTCAAAAATCACGACTTTTAACATAAGGCTTATGAGAGATAGCGAAAATTTCTCATTTTTAAGAATTAATATCTCAATTTCTAGCAAGTGAATGGTATTAAAATTTGGACCCAAGACAAGTAACATATTAATCTCAACATACCCCAAATTTCATCACAAAATCTTGGATAGCCCGAAATCCAAAGATCTTAATTGACCTCTCGATCAGTGCATTAAATATCATTTTATTTCTCCATTTATTTCTATCATACGGCTCATAGTTGACATATTTATTAAAATATTCCACAATTTAATTCATTTGGAATTTTGATGGAACACAAATTTTCAAAACTTTGTTAGAATTTTTTATTTTTTACTTGATGAATGAACTGTCGTTTTAGGTGGTGAAGCAACGCTATGGACTGAACAGGCTGATAGTGCATCGATCGATTCAAGACTGTGGCCACGATCAGCCGCCATGGCGGAGAGACTCTGGGCGGAACCACAGGCTTCCTGGCACCACGCCGAGCAGCGAATCCTCAGACATCGCGAGAGGCTTTACCAGCGAGGAATTCTCGCCGACAGTCTCGAACCGGAGTGGTGCCTTCAAAATCAAGGTTCCTGCTACCTTTGAGCTCGAAACATCATCTCTTTCATCACCATTTTGATTCTATTTTGTTCCTATCATATGATGATCATCTTCAGGACTACCCCCGTCTCAGGGAAAACATCATCTGTTTATCTCGTACTATTATGTATACAACATAAAAATAAAACGAAAGAATAAAAAATACTGGCCTATGTGGGTTGGAGAAGAAGAGATGATTTAGATTCGTCAACCGTGTTATTGCATACGTAGCAGACCATGAAACTACATACCATGTCATCATATATATCATGATGACCAAATGTTGATTTCTGAATAAGTTGGAATCATGAATAGTTGAGCCATTAGTTGAAGTTTTTCGTGCTATAGACTATGGTATGATACAATACTATTCTTAGGATTTGTCAAGGTATGAAATGTTGTCTTGACTTTATAGTGGACAGTGTTGGTGATATAATATGGTGTGCTATTCCTATATGATACATATGTCAAGGTATGTCATGCTGCACTATCCAATCCCTTATGGTGTTCTATGACAATGGTATGCTACCCTAAAAGCTATTCCACACTATCCTATGATATGAAAAATGATGCAAAACATAGTGTAAGCTTTGAGATTGCATAACATTGGAACGTTATACCAAAGGCGCAATAGGCGTGGGTGACAATGAGTTTTAGAGGGTTGATGCATTTGTTCCCGCAATCGCTCCCCATCCATCTCGGTGCTCGTTGCTGACCAGACCAAGGCCCACCTTCCTCGAACTTAATTCCAGTGACGTTTTAACGGCTTTCCTAGCTGGTAAGTGCACAGAAGGATTAGGGGTGTGTCTGGAACTACGGGCTTTCCAGGCTCGCCGGACCTCGGCTCGGACTTCTGCGTTCAGGAGACAATAAAGGAACGCCACGAAAGAGCCCTGAAAGGAAAAATAGTCAGCCAGCTGCCAAAAAGTGATCAGGGATAGAAAGGGAAAGAGACTTGCCTGAAATGAGGCGAAGAGTTGATCGCAGAACAGCCATATGAGCTCAACGAGATCATCCTTGTGATAGGAGAGTCCTATGAAGATGGTGTAATGTGCCCCAAATAGTGGTACCAACACCATGGTCGACTTTGCCCATCTCCTGCGTACCAGGATCATTTTTATCAAGACACATATGTTGAATTCTCCTGACAAAAACCACTCAAAAGGGTTTTATTACATCCTTACCCATAATGCATTTTCTTTCGCTGAAGATGCACCGATGTCTTCATCTTCACCAGCAATACTCGAACGATGTTGATGAACAGAACGAAATTGAACTGGAACGTCGTACATTGTGTTTTTTCTCTCAAAGATCGAGTTAATACCATCTCATACTCCAAAGAACGTTTTTTTTCAATAAGCAGAGTGTTCTCACCAGTATGGAGACCATAATGGGTATTCGGATGATGAGAAAGAGAGATGGGTTGTTGTGAGTCGTCCAGCAGAGGGTATCCTCCATAATGATGCGTACGAGAATCCAGATGCTGACAACGATTGCAGGCATTCCTAAAATTCGTCATAAAAGTGGAGAATTGATCGTTTGGATGATCGATCAAGAAGGACTAAACTCACCCCATCCGAGTAGGATGTAAGACGTAATTGCCGAGGTGTCTGCGCAAAGGGCGAGAAACACGAGATTGTGGAGGTAGAGACCCTCCATGAGAATCCAAGCATAATTGGCGACGATGGAGAACTGCCACAGACTGGTTATCGCTTTGCATACCCAAATCTGTTGAATTGTTTAACTGTTGGGTAAGTACGATATAGGTGTACTGGACTTATATAGTTTTAGTTTTAGGATACCATATAGTTTTAGGATATCATATCATATCATATAGTTTTAGGATATAGTAGTATAGTTGATTACAATGATGCAATTATATAAATACTATCCAATTATCTTTACATTTCGTTCCTTGATGAAGGCGTTGGTACCGTCTACCGCGATAACATCCCAGCGGAGACCAATACCATCGACGAAGAGACAATCCTTCAGCAGGGCCATGAACGCTCTCATTATGAATGAAGCGAAGAGGTGCATGTGCAGCCGATTTCTTGGATTTCTCAGTTTCCTAGTCAATTCAAAAGTTACAGTGACATTGATAAATAATAAGATGATGAAAGATGATACGAAACAATGGGTCACCTGAGAAGGGAGAATATGATCATTGCTATGACGAGGGTCGTCAGGGAGGTCGCGTAACCGATCCGCGATATCGATTTGACGATCGGCACCCATTTCTGGATGAAGAAGAAGAAGATAAAGAAGAGATTTTTAATCTCAGAAGCAATGTGAGTGACAGGGAGAGCACTGCTTACCGCGAACACTGTTGAGTTCCTCGTTTCCTCGTATTCAAAGTGATTGATCTTTAAATCGGTAACAGCGGTGACATAGTGCCCTGGTGGTGGTGTGCATAGTGAATAATTGGACCACGTTACGCCCTCCTCGTTCACGTACCACTCTGCGTCCTGGTGGCAGGTCTTCGTGGCGGTCGCGTTCACCGGACTCGTGTACCCGAGGATCGACTGCGGGGGACACAGGAGGGAGGCCAAGCTCCCAGCAACCTGCCGTGGCCAGCACAGGATACCGTCGAACGACGGAGGACATTCTCGATCCGTCAGATTTCTACTGACGTCTAAATACATCGTAAACATTCATGCAGCCTATTGCATAATATATAATGATAAATAAAATATACGATATATAGAATTTATGTTAAATTTAATATATATCATGTATAATATAAAAAATGTAATACTTTTTATATAATTCATTTATAATAAATATTATTTTATGTTGTATTGTGCACTATAGTGTAAAGAAATAAGGTTTGCTAGCCTGAAGTAATGCGAAAGCCATTTAAAGTTCCATACGTGCATAGATGCATTTCCCACTATTGCATCGTATACCATGCAATTGTATGTACTATGTATTAAGGTAGTTCTCCAGCCAAACGAAAGTCTGCAGAAAATTTTTATATTCAGTATATAAATGAATTGAGTAGTTCCTATAATTTATTAGAAAAAAAATCGAGGGGGTCTCCGATGTTATTTTCTAAAAAAATTTAATTGAAAATGTGCTTTTTAACACGCAAACATGGCCCAAGATAGTAATTATGTACAATTATTTAGGTTTTTTTGTTGTTAAAGACTGCAGATCTAAATTGAAAAACCTCTCATTTTGTTCGTCATTAAAAAATATGCAATTTAAAAAAAAATATGGACCTGTTACCGAGGTTTCTAATAAAATAAAATAGAATTAGTGGAAATTTAAGCTACAAATCGCAGATCTCCATCGTTTCTTCAAATATTTGGCAACTTTGCCCGCAACGTAACACTTTTAAAATATAAATAAGTAAATAAACGTATCTATGTATAATAATCATGCGTTTTATAAAAAAATGAACCACTTATTTTTATAATTTTTTAGTGCCCTCACAAAATATGGACCTTTGCTGGAGAACTACCTTAACATTGTTACATTCTATATTATACAATAAAGTGCATTATGTACTTTATTACTATGCATTGGGTAGCGTGTTAAACACGTTTCTAAATAAGATACCTTGACAATCTTCTGTATAGTGTATGTTATGTATATTAATGCATAGTATTTAATACATTCTTACTCATATGTTGCATTTTCATATTACATATTAAATTATATATTATGTATATAAATAGTTACTATATTTTAATCATATTTCGTATATATAATTTACATCGTTATATAATGTATTGTAATTAAAAAACTAAAAAAAAAATTTTTTTTAATTAAAAAAAAATTAAAAAACAAATTTTTTTCTGTATCCAATACGTGATACGATATCAGACACGGTACATGACATAATACAGAATTAAAAAGTGGTAAAGAAAATGATAGAAATTCACTGTATTGGACTCACACACGTTGAAGAGGCTCTCGCAGAGCTTCTTTTGATTCTGCAGGTATTTTTCCACCTGCGACAATTCCATGCTGAACGAAATTCTGAAAGCTTGCTGATACGTATATTGGGAAATCCTTCGTGAATTATTTCCCTCCGTTCTTGGCCGGTCTCATCGGTATGCGAGCGCAGATTCGTGTGAAACGAGACAGCGTGGAACTATCGCGGATTATTCTTTCCCCGTTGTTTTCTCACGAATGACGATGACTGTTTGACCCTTCACGATAAGAGACGCGCCGTAACTCGGTACTTGAATTTCAATTCGATTTTTATATTTATTTTTTAAATTTTTTTACCAAATTTTTTTACCAAATTTTTTTTTGAAAGATCGAAAACGTCGCTGACGATATTTGCACTCTCACCGGCCAACTTCCGCTCGCGCGAATACCTCCTGGCAACTTTTCAACAAATTCGCACCCGCACCCCGATAAGATTTATTTATCGAATTTTCGTAAATCAATTAATTGATAAAAATATATTTGAATATTGAATAATTTTATCAAACTGAGATATTTATAGAAAAACAATTTAGATTTATTATATTGCTATACAGTGCATAGTCGTGGTGATAAAAAAAAGTGGTTTTTCGATAATAAGAAAATTATTAAACAATAAAAATTTGAGAAAAAAATGTGATATGAATTTAGAAATTAATTAATCTTTGGAACTCTGGTTACAATTTATATTATTTATAACTTTTGAATGATAAAATGTTTAAATAATTACAATTATTAAAAATATAATGCAAATTAAAGCAAGTGCTTTTTGCTAGATAGTACGCGAACGAGGACGATTTTAAAATTGTTTTTTGAGTGTTCTATTTTTATTTCCGTCTGTCTCTTCGCACAGATAAATATTTTTCGAGATGATCTTTCTTGTCTGACGATCGGGAACTCTGTGAATCAGTGCTCGACAAAGACTCAAATCTTCCGCGTAGCCGGATTTTTCCTATGGCGCACGCTCCATTTTTTTCTCGCCGGCTTGTCTCGCTCCGTTATCGCTAAAATTTTTTTTTCCGTTTTTTTCGAAACGCACTTAGACAAAACAACAACAAAAAAATTCTTCTTAATATTGGGGTTTGAATAATTAAAAATGACAAAAAAATCATACCTTTTTAAGTTTGTAATTTGTTATCAGAACTATAAATAATACATTTGACAATGTTGTTATCGTTTCTTATAAATATTTAAGGCAAATATTTGAATTTTCCATTAAAAATAAATGTTGAAATTTAAAAAAATGCATAGCTTTGATAACATTGAAAGTTTTTAGTGAATCATTTTTAAATTGGACGCAAAAATTTGTACAGGTCTTCTTTAATGTCATTAGAAAACATGTGTCAAATTTTACAAAGCTTCACCATCTAGAAATCGAGATATAATACATTAAAAGTCATTGCTTTTTCTAATCTGCCATAAGAGCCCATGTTAAAAATAGCAATTTTAAAAAATTAATATCTAAATAACTACATGGTTGAACCCTTTTAAAATTTGCAAACACGTTAACACAATGCTAACGAAGATCTGTACAATTTTTGAATAAATTATATATAATAATTTGAATAATTTGAATAAATATACTGTCTCGTTTGTACTACCTTAAGCTCTGAAACCACATGGTATGGAGATAAATTGAAATAAAAAATTTCATTTGACTGCACCTATAGAACTTGCTTAAAAATCAGACTGGAGGCCCTCGAATATGCTAAATTTTCTCAGCTCATGTGAAAAAAACTTGTTACACAATT
>JAPYYW010005390.1:0-16099 GCA_030522545.1 Cremastinae sp. A BG-2022a
TAAATGAGTATACAGATTAGCCAAAAGTCAATGCGCTCCGCATAATGCACTCTATACCAGTTAATCGATTAGAGGCCTCATGTCTTTTTTAATATAGATAATTCACTCTAAAACTAGACTTAAAATATTTTATATATTTCACTTCCGTCGTTCTTTATTGAAATTTGAATATTACGAATGTTATAAGAATATATGTTAATAGTTCTTCAAAATTTAATTGAATCATTATGTTACTATAATCGACTGGCGTATCTAATTTCATTAAATTCTGAACGGTAATTTTTTGGATTTGTCACGCGACAGTCGTATCCAAAATTTTTTTCTTCTACATGAGAGTAAAATCATTAAAAATACTTTCTAAATTGAAATTAAAATTTTTTAATTTACGTAAATCTTAACTTTTTACCATATCTTATTGAGATGTCTATAAAATTTTATACATAATAAACTCGATCATTTATAAATCAAAATATAATTATAGTTCAAATTCACTATAATTAATAAAGTCTATTAAAAGCAGATAGTTTTATTATTTTCAAAACTATACAAATATACCGCAGAATTTCTATTATGTGGTCGAAACCTTCCAAAATCTTATTCGCAAGCCTTCATATACATTATTGTAGAAATTTTCAGCGAATTCTGAAGAATTTCTACCGAATGACGTTTTCACAGGCCAAATACTTAAAGTCTGTCGATAGATGTGAAACGAACACGGTTTGCGGTTCGCCGCGTGACTCGGCGTGCATGTCTTGTCACGGCTGGTTTCGTATCGCTGCATCCTGCCAAGTTCCTGCATGCGATTCAGCTCCCTCCTTTTTCATTATCTTTTGGAACATTCGTGAGATATTTCCTGCTTCGAACCCATCACAAATCTATAAACAATTCGATGAAAATTATTTATTATGCTCTGACACATCTGCATAAAACGATAAATAACAAAATAAAAAAATTCACGAGTCAAAATAACAGGATGAAAAAATTGCACCAAAATAAACATGAGAATTCAATTGAGTACCCACACAAAATGTTTTATTCATTTGAATACGTTATTTTGTTATTTATTGATCAATTTTGTTTAATCATTTAATTAAAATAATGTCAAATAATAATGGCACAATGATGAAACAAAAAATCATTTAAACTGTAGAAAAAATCATTTAAACATAAAAAATGTGAACAAAAGTAATTTTTAAAAACTAAATCAACAAATAGAAAACAAAAAGATGTAAATTCATGCGCATTAAGGTAGTTAAGGGTCGTATTAAAAAAGGGTCGGCTCATCCCCTTCACAAAAAAGTATTATTCATAAAAAGGTACAAAATTACGAATTTTTGAAAATATGATCAGTAATCATATAGAAGGAACATAATTATGCTATATTTATTGAATTTTCCTCACTTATACTGAAGTTCGAGAGTGTCTTATTTTTTCCAAATTGAAAAAGATGGAAAATTTCCACTACAATGATTTTTTTTCTCAAAAATTGGACGGTATATCAAGTTGATTTTTTAAATATAACTTCCGTAAGTGGTACTCTAACATTTTTAATTTTTTCATAATTCTCTTAAATGTCGATTTCAAGTTATTTTTATAGATAATTTTATTTTGACGTTTTGGTGAAGAAATCTCTTAGCTCAAACTTTAAATATCTTAGAAACTAAACGGTAGAATTACTCAATTATTTTTTTCATTCGATTTATCTTCTTTCTCTACAAAATATACAAATTTTTTCAAAATTTTCTTAATTAAACGATTTTTGCTATCGAACCGCCTTTTGACACGTCTTTAGATGGGAAAATCGCGAATTACAAACTTCAAATATCTCAGAAATTAACCGGTTAAATAACTCAACTCTGTATTAATTCAATTTGTTTTCGTTTCCTACAAAACATGTCATTTTTTCAAATTTTTCTTAAATAAACGGTTTTTGCTATCTAACCACCTTAAAAATAAAGTTCAATAGCGTTGACTAAAAAATGTATATAATTCCATATATTTAACTTATTTATAATCATTTCGTGCATATATGAAGTTGGCAAAAAAGACCAATGCCAAAACTGCGATACATTTTGTATAAAATGAAAATAAAGTATTGGCAACACACGATTTAACAAATGAAAGTATAGTGAGAGGGTAATAAAATAGCAAATATGTATAGAAAAATGATTAATTTAGGTAAAATGGTAGAATATAACATCTATATAAATAAAATATGTAAGTAGTGCATCAGAAATATAGTAAAAATAAAAAAAAATGGATGAAGATTGATGTGGCAATGTGAATCATGAGATTAAAGACAGATGAGCAAAAACACCTGACGAGCAATGAGACGGCTCTTCCTCTCTATATTTCGCTCCTTCTCTGCGCTCGGAAGACTTTCGGCTTTCCTCTTTGTTCCGCGATGCGTGTCCGTCTAGCCCCGCGTGCACGTCCAAACGTTTGCGCACACTCGAATTATTTCTCGTCTCGTTTGATGCAGAACTGCGGATCGCGATGATACTCGCTTCCAACATTTTTTCTCCTTTGTTCCTGGCATTTCAAAACTCTCTTGTCTAAATTAGAACAACATACCGGAAGCTTTTCATCATTTTTTAATCGATTGTAAAACTCTTGGAAGATTGAAAAATATAAAAAATTCGTTATTTTTCAAATTTTGGACTTTTTTTTCTTTGATACTTTTTAATTTTGAACTTCTCATCTCTTTTTAATAATTGTACATTTGTAAAATATATACACGGGTATATTGAATTGAGAAGAAAATGTATTTTGTAATTGCACAATATGATTGATGTAGCCAAAATTTTCATCGTTTCAATACTTTTATTCTGCAAGTTGAAATTTTATATGATATATTTACTGATTTAAGGTAGTTCTTGTGAAAAATGAATTTGGACAAATTTTCTTAAACATTTACGCAAATCTTCTTGGATGTGATCTAAATATGTGGTCCAAATTTTAAAAGGTTTTACCACGTACAAGCCAAGATATTTATTGTTAAAAATCATGATGTTTCGTGCTCTTCCATAAGAACACGTGTTTGATGTTACGATGTTTAACCTTCAATATTTTGACTTCTAGATAGTGAAACTTTTTGAAATTTTGCATAGATTTTTACATAACATCAAAGAAACTTTGTTTAGTTTTTCAAAACAATCTGACATAAAATTATTTCAAAATTTTAAAAATCATTTAGCAGGTATACTCGACCTTGGATGATCTTGAATGTAGAATATGTTGTTCTTTAGTCAATTTGCAACAACTTTTCTTAATTAACTTATTCTAGCAAATTACTTTGAACGTCAGAAAAAGCGAGATGAATATTTTTTATTTGACTATAGAACTTAAAGTAGTTTTCTTGGTACAGTCAAATCAAAAGTTTTTATTTTGATTTATCTTGATATCATGTGGTTTTTGAGCTTAAGTCTATTAAGAAAAGTTGTTGTAAATTGTGTCAAAAGCAACATACTCAAAATTCAAGGTCATCCAAGGTGACTTGTACTTGCTACGTATGTATGAAAATTTAAAAAATCATTATTTTTTTAAAAAACTTGAGGAAGCTTCTTTGAAGTACAATAAAAAGCTGTGCTAAATTTTAAGAACGTTCACCATCTAGATTTCAAGATATTTAGGATTGAAAATGACAATATTTAACACACACGGGCTCTTATGGGAGAGCACTGAAAATAGGGATTTTTAACAATAAATTTCTCAATTTCTACGTGGTGAAACCTTTTCAAATTTGTTATGAATATGCGCAACATATCAAAGAATAATTGTACCAATTTTCAACAAAATCCTAAATAATCGATAAAACTATAGAACTAAATATTTTTATTAAACTAAGTATTTTTATTTTAAAAAAAAAATTTTGTATAAACTACATATTTTTTCAATTAATCTCTCTTCTCATGCTATATTTGATAAACTCCAATGGTTATGTTTCGTTACATTTTAGACATTTATATAGTTGATCTGTCACAAAGACTGGCTGACATTACTGCGTTTAGGATTTGTTGAGTGACGAATAATAGCTGCGAGTTTTATTCGGTCTTTCCTTCATTACATAAACGCGGAGGTGAGGTCTCGTTGTGCCAAATATTATTTCGGCTGCGTTCGCAAACAAACAAAATAGAGCGTCCGACAGAAACTGATGAACCTGCGAGCAGGAGAGAACGAAATATGAGAAAAAAAGTCCATTCGCCGATAATCTACTATACCTATATATATATATGTATATTTTATCTTTCTCATGTCATCTTTTTGTGCGAATCTCAGTGAGGAAAAGTGCATGAAAAAAAAACGCATTCCTCGCTCGCGAGCATTTTTTTCGAAGCTTTTTTAACGCCGAATGTCTCGTGTGAAAGCAGTTAAATATCAAGGTCTGCCTCGAGCCTGATGTATTTTCTCGAGACGACCAGGTGTTTCGATTCAAGCTGTCAAAAGCGAGAAATCTTCTTGTATATCGTTCCTCGTTGACTGTGTTTAATTTTTCTTCATCAATTCTCGTTTTGTTCTGTCGATGAAATCACTCATTCATTTTATTTCTCAATTGCTTTAATTCTCTTGCTTTAACATGAATTTAAATTCATGTCTTACATTAGGAAAATATTTTTTTGAGTACTCAAATACGTTTGTAAAAACTATTCATACATTGATATATATTCATACACACGTATTATACATGTATTTTATACTGGAAACATATTTTTTAGCCCATTTAAGATCAGATAGTCGAGTTAAAAAAAGATTTAAAGGAATCCATTTGTTTCCAAACTCAATACAGTTATTATACGTATATAAATAATATAGGATAATTATATGATATGTAAAAATAAACTTTGTTTTTTAATTGTACATTTAACGAAAAACTAGGTACCAATGAAAAAATTATAAATGCATTACGCATCGTCGATTTTATTTGTACAATATTTTTTATTTCTATAATGTTATATAAGTTTATTTTATCCACACATTTGTATATTTAAAAACATCGTTTCGTTGTTTATTTTCTTATATTTTCTTCATTATATTTTTGTCGACGTCATCATTGTCGTCAATGATCAAAAAGAAGACAAATAAAAACTAGAATAAAGACCTATTTTTAAAGGCTAAAAAAGGGCAAAAAATGTTTATGTTTTTAACCATTGTACGTTAAACAAAATAATTATATAATTATTGAAATTGTTTTCGATCAATATATTGATGTTTTTTCTTATTATTCTTATACTATACAATTTTTACGAATGTAAAAGCATTCTCATTCAATTTAAAGTAAAATTTTTCGTTTAAAGTTCTTAATTGTGATTTTCACGTGATGGAAACGTCGATTGAGCAAAGTTGCGTCTATATTACTGATGGAAAGAGTAATCGCACCGTGACGGAGTCTTCTCATTATTCCGCGTTGATTACGCGTAAAAAGATTTTCAGCGTCGTCGCGCACATCTGACGCAAATTGCAAGAGCCCTTTCACTTCGCTAAAAACACATAACCGCGCCCTCGCACGCATTCAATTTTTGCTCTCACTCATTTTCCCAACACACTGATGAACCGACGAATCGGCATGTCTCCCGCATTGATTGCAATTTGGCAACATTTCAATTTTGCGGCAAAAACTATAATCGTCCATCAGCATTGATGTCACTTCCTTCAAGATCTTCCGGTCGATTCTTCAAACTCTAAACTTCAAAAGTCACTCAATTTTATCATAAAAATTAATTGGTTTTTTTTTATTTTCATTAAAATACTAAATAAAACTTTTTCACTTCTTCCTTTATCAGTTTATCTTTTTTTTTAAATTAAAATATGTTTTACTGTATTATAATTGTAGTGCTATTATTATTGTAAAAATTTTATTTCAACGTTGGAATAAAATTTCATTTATACTTAAGGAGGTTGTAACCTCAGAGTAGTCAATACAACAATTTGAGCATTAAAATTATAAAAATACTTCAATTTGAAGAAAGCTTCTTTTTATTTACTTTTTCATATGAGATTCACTTGTATTCATGCATTTCAGAGAAATCATTTTTTGAATTAATTTATACTTTTAAAAATTAGACATATATTGTTTTGAACGAATATGAAAGAGATTAGACACAGTGAACTGTAGATTAAATCGATAAATTTTTATTATCCTACTTTTTTTGTTGACATCATTAGTAATACCTCCCAGAAATATCATATAAAAAATTCATGTCATTCTCTGGTGTCTGCATGTGTTAATTGCTCAAATGAATACTCATATATACCCCATTCGCAAAGCAAAATTATCGTGAAAATTTGTCATTTTCAAATGTATTTTTCTTCACAGAAAGTTCGATAACCTATATAAATTTTGTGCTTACTGGAAAGTTAATTTTATTTTCTATCGAATCGTTGTATTTTAAGACAATTCTCCAGACTTTGACTTTCCATTACAACCTCATTAATATCCGAACAACATATTCGTAATTCGTTATTTCTTTAATGTAACATATATTTTGTATTAGTTCTATTTAATTTATCTGTTAATTTCGTAGACTTATTCATAAAAGTAAGTAAATCATATCAAAACCAAATTTCTTTAAATAAATGTTAGTTTCAATGATGAATTTATCTCTATTTTAAAAATGAAGTTGAACTGGTAAAATTGATCCAAAACCCGAAACTGATTTACTTTTCTAATTTTAATAAATGTATATTTAAATATATTGATTTACAAAGAATCAAATTTTTTAGGAAAAAGTTCTGAATGGAAATATAATAATTTCATAGAAAACGATAAAAAGGAATCTTCATCAGTGTGTTGTTCATTGTGATGACTGGGAGTTGTAAAAGTCATCGCACATTCACCACTTCTTTTTCGTAAAACTCGAAATGTTTTGTTCCTTCAGGCAATCATTTTATGATTTTATTAGGTCATTATGCCCCGAGTGATGTAACCCATTTTCGAAGTCTGCTACACAAAGGCATTGCAAATACTCCCAAGCTTGCCAGGATTATTTTTGGTCATTTTGAGATTTATCGGATTTTACCCAAAGGTCGGATTTTCTTTGTTCTCATTCAAGAATGAAAATACTCATGATGCACTTTTGGAAAGTTTAGAAAGAAACACAGATAAAAGCGGAAAAAGTGTATTATTTTTACCGACCGTTTTTCCTTTACTAATAGTCAATAATGTTAGAGTAAAAAATATAGTAAATTACTATAATTACCATAGAGTAAAAAATATAGTAAATTACTATAATTACTATAGAGTAAAAAATATAGTAAATTACTATAATTACTATAGAGTAAAAAATATAGTAAATTACTAATATAGTAAATTACTATATTTACTATATTTAGTAAATTCATCGTAAATAAAAAATTCATCGTAAAATTTATGAAAATCTGTCAATGAGTGTGAAGTATGTACATTTCAATTTTTGTTTTTGGTTTTTGATCTTTTATAGTTTTCGAGAAAATAGAAAGAGATATTTTATCAAGGAATAATTATTAAATTCAATAAAATCCGAAATATATTTAAAAGGAACTAAATATTGAGTTAAAAGACCTAACTTGAATTATATGTTTGAATTATTCGATTGAAATTTACATCACGTTGATCGCATCTCGAATTATTAAATTCAAATATTTCACTGAATTCATTCAACAAACATTTTCTTCGATGTCACTAACTTTACTGAACCAAATATTTTTTTAAATACAAATGTATAGGATACCTACTGAAGAGAATAATTAATTATTTTGACAATCATAGCATTGACTAAACTATAATTACCGGTCAACTAAATATATGTATAGTCGATTCAAACAAACTTTTTTCTCAGTGTACGGCATATTTTATCAAGGAATAATTATTGAATTGAGTGAAATTCACAATATACTTAAAAGGATGTAAATATTGGGTTAAAAGACATAACTTGAATTATTTGATTGAATTATTCGATTGAATTTTACATCAAGTTGATCGCATCATAAATTTTTTTGTTCGATATCACTAACTAACTTTATTGAACCAAACATTCATTTTATACAAATGTATAGGATATCTACTGAAGAGAATAATTAATTCTTTTGATAATCATAGCATTGACAAAACTATAATTACCGGTCAACTAAATATATGTATAGTCGATTCAAACAAACTTTTTTCTCAGTGTACGGCATATTTTATCAAGGAATAATTATATTGAATTGAGTGAAATATACAATATACTTAAAAGGAACTAAATATTGGGTTAAAATACATAACTTGAATTATTTGATTGAATTATTCGATTGAATTTTACATCAAGTTGATCGCATCACGAATTATTTCATTCAAATATTTCACTGAATTCATTCAACAGAGGCATTTTCTTCGATGCCACTAATTTTACTAAACCAAATATTTGCTTCTTACAAATTTATAGAATATCTACCGAAGAAAATAATTAATTATTTTGAAAATCATAGCATTGAATAAACTATAATTACCGGTCAACAAAATATATTTAGTCGATTAAAACAAACGTTTTTTTCTCAATGTGGCATATGCGTGTGTTGGTCTCCGTCGGAGCGGATCGCGCGCGGTGTGTGTCCCCCGGCGCGTCCCACACGTCGTCCTAATTATACCTGTTTCCACGTATTTCTGGAAACGGGCTGTGCCGCGTCTCTCACACGCGTTCTGTCCCGTGTCTGCCTGCTTCTCCGTTAAACTCCCTCCCCTGCACCGAACGCGCGACTTAGAAGCTCACGAGCTTTCGGGGGCGGAGAGTGTTTCCTGGACCGTCAGTCCGTCCCGGCTCATCCAACAAATCGCGCCATTTTATACATTTAAAAAATATAATCAGCGCGACAATTTTAATAAAAAAATCCTCGATCTCGCTCGTCGCTTCAAAGAAAATTTTGAACATGCGAGAACGGAATCGCGATCCGGACAAGGAATCGCATCTTATTCGACGATGATTCTCTCTCCGCGCACTTATATATATTTTATTTTTATTTTATTTTTTTCGTGCTCATCCCAAAATATAAATAATTCGTGAAACGTCATTGATTCTTTTGTTTTTCATTTTTTTTTTGGTGTTTCATAGAAAACACTTGTGTGCTTGTATAATCTGTGAGTGAAATTTTTCCCCTTCTCGCACTTCATACTCGTTTGCTCTCGTAAATCGAAAGTGCAGTGTGTTTACCTTTTGAGTGCAGTTCTCGACGCACTTTTGCTCCGCCGAAACCAGGATTAAGTTCGGAATTTCGAGAACGCGAACAAAATGGCAACCACCGAAGTCTTTCAGGACTGGGATTCGCCCCATGAGACCGTAACTACTTCGAGAATCAGTAGAAAAACCACGAGAACGACGACCACGACCAAAACAACATCTAAGGTCCCCAACGATGAGGTGAGCCACAGAGGTCAAGGTGACTCGAATACGTTCTTCTCGTTCCAGGGATATATGGGGAAAAATCGGTTAAAATCATTGTTCCGAACAATAATTATTGCTATAATAAATAATTGTTATTTATCATTTCCAATACGATGCAAGGTCGAAAAAATATTGAGTCTAGCCATAGAGACAATAAAGGAGTTTTTTTTTGTTTTTTTAAATAAAAAATAGTATTAGATTTCAATTAAGATTTACATGATTAAAAAAAAGAAGTATGTTAGTTCTACTCTTCACTTCTCCACTTATGACCATATTTTACGTTAAATTTGGCTTTTTAAAACTGTAGAGGAGTTTTTTGAGTAAATTTATTTCAAAATGGTCAATTTTTTTAAAGCAGCCAAATTTAAGATGAAATATGAAAAAAAACATGATCATGAGTAGAGAAGTGAATAGTACAGCTAACATACTGTCCAAAAAAAATATCAGTCATTATTTTTTATTTCATCAGATTTTTTTCAGAAAAGATTCGATTAGGAGTTTTCAGGCTATGAAATTTGAGTTCTTTTAGCGTAAAAGTGGACTGCGGATGAACGCAAGTCACTGTACGTTGGAGGTCATTATTTCGAGTCTGCAGAAACTTAATGATGCGCATTTCACGAAAATATATTCCAAATGTTAATTTCTGAGACGTTTAATAGCTTCGTTTGGTATGATTAGCATTTTTTCAAAGAGTAACAGTCATCGACAATTAGTATAGTTTTAATTTAAAAAAGAACATTTTTTGCTTCTTTTTTGAGAATAAAAAATATACCTAATGATGCACATTTCACGAAATTATATTCTAAATGTTAATTCCTGAAACGTGTAATAATAGCTTCGTTTGGTATGATTAGAATTTTTTCAAAGAGTAACAGTCTTTGATAATTAGTATAGTTTTAATTTTAAAAAGAACATTTTTTGCTTCTTTTTTAGAATGAAAAATATACTTAATGATGCGCATTTCACGAAAATATATTCCAAATGTTAATTCCTGAAACATGTAATAACTTCGTTTGGTAAGATTAGAATTTTTTCAATAAGAAACAGTGGTTGACAATTAGTATAGTTTTAATTTAAAAATTTTGCTTCTTTTTTGAGAATGAAAAATATATACTTAATGATGCGCATTTCTCGAAAATATATTTCAAATATATTTGGTATGTTTGGTATGATTAGAATTTTTCCAAAGAGTAACAGAGTCGTCGCCAATTAGTACTGTTTTAATTTAAAGGAGAACATTTTTTGCTTCTTTTTTGAGAATGAAAAATGCATCCCGGATAAATGCAAAGTCACCGTTGCAGGCAATTATTTCGAGTCAACTGAAACTTTGTCATATGCGCATTTAAAGAAAACGAATGCCAAACCTTAATTCCCCGGTTCATATACTAAATAACGAAAATTTTGACTGGTACACACTTCTGAATACGACGATGAAAATTACGAAAATTTTGAGAGAATAGGATTGGAAGATTCTTGGCAGTCGTGACAAGGTCGAGATAATCTTAACAATGATACGATGAAAAACAAGCACTATAAAATTTCGCCACCAGCCTTTTCCTCTCCGCACGAATTCCATAAAATAAACTGTGGAATTATTCGATTTATGTCTACGCGCAGACAAAGAGAGAGAGAAGAACGAAGAAAGTTTCTTGTTTGAAAAATTATCAAGTTTGTGCTTGTCACTGATTTCTTACGCTGGACCAAGCCAAACGAAATTTCGTTATACATTTTCTTGGCTCTTGTACACTCAACAGGAAATATCAACTAACGCACAAATGTGATTTATTGTTAACCTGGATTTTTCATGAAGAAAAATTTACTTGTATCCACACAGATTTATAGTAATTAAATTTTGGCTCGAATGAACGATAGCATTTTTTATACTCGCAGTGATTGCAGAAAATACAACAATGAATAAGATTATCCTACTTTGAATTAAAACAAAATTATTTCAGTGAATAATTTTTCAAAAATCATTTTCTATAGTGATTGCAAAGAATACAATAATGAATAAAATTATCCTACTTTGAATTAAATCAGAATTATTTCAGTGAATAAATTTTCAAAAATCATTTCCCAGTGAATGCAGAGAATACAACAATGAATAAAATTATTCTCCTTTGAATTAAAACAGAGAAATTTCAGTGAATAATTTTTCGAAAATCGTTTTTCTAGTGATTGCAGAGAATATAATAATGAATAAAATTATCCTCCTTTGAATAAAAACAGAATAATTTCGGTGAATGATTTTTGTAAAATCGTTTTCTAGTGATTGTACAAAATACAATAATGATTAAAATTATCCTCCTTTGAATTAAGACAGAGTATATTCAGTGAATAATTTTTCAAAAATCGTTTTCCAGTGATTGCAGAGAATACAACAATGAATAAAATTACCCTGCTTTGAATAAAAACAGAATAATTTCAATAATAATTTCAGTGAATAATTTCTTAAAAATCGTTTTCCAGTGATTGCAGAGAATACAACAGAGAATAAAATTATCCTGCTTTGAATTAAAACAGAATAATTTCAGTGAATAATTTTTTAACCATAATTTTCTATATTGCAGGTAATACAATAATGAATAAAATTATCCGCCTTTGAATTAAAAAAGAGTAATTTCAATGAATAATTTTTTAAAAACCGTTTTACATCCCTTTCTAGAAACTGCACTGTTTTATTTTTAAATCTTCTTTTAATTTGCACACCTGCAGGAAAATTTGAAAATCGAAACATTCGAGATCAAAGTTGTCTTCAGACGCATCAGACTAACGTGAATCTGCAGATGAAACTTTTTTCGTTACAAGATTGAGCTTGACAGGCAAGAGCTCAACACGCCTATAACGAATCACGAATATTTTCTATGCGAAGCGTACAAAATAGCAGTTTTATCGAGAATTTTGGCCCTGGCAGAAAACCTCGAGGGTCGGAACGAATCAAAGTCATTTTGATATTCCATTGAAACTGTCAACGCTTGTCAAATAAATTGTGTGGCAAAACAGTGCCCACTTTTGAAATAGATTCTTGAAATAGAATTTTTACGAATCATTTGTAAACTCATGCATGTATATAATTGATTTTATTATTTTTTTTTTTAAATAAATTTTTCGTTAGTTTTTGAAAAAATCAATCATTTTTTCCCTTTCTTCGATCGATTTTGCACCAAATGACTGATTCAAACATACTTGCCAGAAAATTCGTTATAAACCACTGGTATGCATGACGAATTTTTGGCTTTCATCCCTCAATTGAAGGTGTCACCAACTATAGTGGTTTCGCACTTTTCTTATCTCTTGTTTTCTTGTCGTGTCGAAACGAAGATTAGCCCATGTTAACACTTTCGGTTACAAACTATAATCATCGTTGACAATCTATACACTAAGAGAAAATACGATATTGTTTATTTTACCATAAAGTGATAATTATAATAATTATTTTACAGTTAAATATAGTATTTAGGACAGGACGTAAAAAATTACAATTATAGCTTAATAATAATCAGTATAATTGTTACTTTTGTATATAATAAGACCTATACCATACTTTGCACTCATTGTCAGTATTGTATATATTTCAAAATTATAGTCTTCTATATATGTATGTATAATTAATCATAACTTATTCAAGAAATAACTTATAACTTATTAAAGAAATTAAAAATCGTCTCAAAAATGTTTTTTAATATATTTTTTACTTCAATAAAATTAACATTACGTTTAAAAAAATTTTATTGTAGTGTACATTTATTATTGTTGATATTCATCTATATTTCTAAATTGAACCTTCCAATTTTTATATTGCATAGTCTAATTTTTTTTAACTTTTTTCAAATTAAATTAATTTTTAACTTGAAATTGGAAAGTCTAAAAAATTTTTGAGCCATCATTCAATTGCCTCTGTATATTTATTTATTTACTTACTTATTTTTATTGATAGATTTTGTTAGAATTCCTGAACGGGTCAGTACGTTTTTAGCTTGTTACAACGCCCGTTTCGATTTATTTTCGTTGACTGCAGAATTTTAGTGGCAGTTAAAAGCTTCGCATCTCTGCAGTACTCTGGACTGCACAGAGTGGCAGATTTTCCGATGCGGCCGCGGGTTTCTCGTACGTAAATTTATATACGAAGGGAACTCGCCGCGCGATTCGGAGAAGAGCATTCGCGTGTAGATCGCTAGAAGGATTTTACAAAATTTGACGATCGCTTCTCACATTTTATTACAATATATCGTCCTTCTTATGCTGCAAACAACATATTTATTTTTTAGCCAGTGGATTTCATCACTTGAAATTCTCCATTTTTTCAATCAAACTCGGACGATTTTAGCATTATGATCGCTAGAAAGTATTTACAAAATTTGACGATCGTTTATTATTATTATTATTATTACAGTATTATTTTGAAATATTGTATACTGTATATTTTGTATTTTGCATATACTATAGAAAATTTTTTCATTATAACATTATATGTTATAAAAAATATTTGTATGTTTTTTTGTTTTTACAAATAAATTTTCTCTGATAATTATTATATAAATATTATTTTAGTACAAATCTTCATTATACATATATAAAAATATATGAGTCCCTATTTCTGTTGGTCACGTCATAACTTTAAAACGACTTTACCGATTTTATTCATTTTTTTTTTAAGTTTTCTAATACCTTGTAGAAGATTCTTACGGGAAAAAAATTAAGAAAGTTGTGCAGAAAATTCGAAAATTTAAGGAAATTTATTGAAGAAAACTCAACGACTATATAAATTTTTCTAATATAACCTTATCGCGTTTAAGCAGGTACTTGCAATTAGCGGTTTTAAAGATAATTTTTTTAAAATTTGTATAAACTTTCCTCAGCATCGTACGCAAACGTGTGCTAAATTTGAAGAAGTTTCACCGTGTCCAAATTTAGATATTGAATATTGAATATCACAATTTTTCTGAACTTGCCATAAGATCTTACGTTGAATTTGTTCTTTTTAAACATTGAGTATCTCGATAACTAAACGATTAAACCATCTTAAATCTTTTCATCATTTTAATGCAATGGTGAAGAACGTGTACATGGTTTTTTAAGACAATTATATATATGAAAATGAATCGCTGTGCGTTAGTCTCTCGATAAAACTCAAAAACGGCTTGACCGATTAAAAATTTTTTTTTCGCTATGGTTCAGGAGTGATTTAGAAAAAAAAAACAAAAAAACTCTAAATATAAAAAATTCTCGATTTTTGTATGTGAATCGATTGTGTAGGTGATACGAAGTTCACCGGGTCAGCTAGTATTATAATATTGCTTCATTACATTATATATTATTTTTTTTTCAGAAAATGAAATTTATTTTTTAGCTTATATACTTCATAAAAAATTCTTTTTAATTGCTCCAATCGAATTCTTGTTCATGACTTTCTATGTAATTCACGCGTAAATCATGTAAGAAAATAATTCACATAATATGATGAATCTTGCATATACATTTTCTAACAGTATAACTTTTATATATAATATTTATTTTTGAGATGTTATGCGCTATTTGAAATTTTCCTTAATTCTGACAATTCAATTAATTTAATTAATTATTCATGGAGATTACTAAAGAGATTAAGCTAAAAGGTTGAAGATTATATTTTGTTCATTTTCTTACACTATCATTTCTGTATTGTATAAAAAATTTCTCTTTCAGTCGTAGTCCATTTCAAATAATTCTCATTTTTTTCCAATTAGACTCTTCCCGTTTCGATAATAAACATTTTTTAATGCACACACATATTTTTTGTTCCATTCTCTTGCCGGGCGCGTAAAACTTTTTTTTCCGTTATAAAAAAAAAAAAAAAGAAAAGGCGAGCGAGTGCGTGATTGTACATCGAGTATTATTTACGATGCCATTGTCGAGTTCGTGATGCACGAAGGTGTAGAAGTAAGAAAAAAAAGAGAGGAAAAGTGTGTACAGCAGAAATAAACGGACAGGGTCGATAGTCGGCAGACACGCTTGGCGCCAAAGGCTAAACGCGAGTCTCGGATGCTTTTCAATTCGTTTTCTCTCCTCTTTTGTTCCCTCTATACTGCCAAATCGATTTCGCAAGATAATCCCAACTCGTATTGCCGATATTTTCCGTTGCTTTATCTCGAATCGCGTACGGACCCAAGGTAACTGATCTCGAAGGTTATTCGACCTATTCGTCGATTGTGCCAATCGCGTCTATTTTATTCATCACGATCGATTTTAAATAGCTTCGCGTTTATTAACGTCCTCCAATTTATAATTCGCTATCCACTATATGCTTCATCCTTTATATCGATATATCGCTATGGATATATCAAATTTAATGTTTCTTTGTTGATCTCTTATGTACTTGCTGCTACATCATTCATCCGATTAAGGATGTCTATCAAAAATGTTGATTATAAGGTAGGAGTCGCGTGACAGTCCATTCAGCGGTTTGGCTGTAAGTGTTAACTAAATGTAAAATCATCACTTGAATTTTTTTGAGACAGAATTTTTTCAAAATTTATACCGATCTTATTTGACGTCGTATTAACATGTGTGCAAAATTTAAAGAGGCTTCACCATGTGATTATCGAGATATTTATTTCAAAAAATTGTCGCTTTTAACATAGGCTCTTATGAGAGATTGAAAAATATGACGACTTTCAACAATTAATATCTCGATTACCAGATGGTGAAGCTTCCTAAAATTTGGCATA
>JAPYYW010005393.1:0-16157 GCA_030522545.1 Cremastinae sp. A BG-2022a
TTTAAAAAATATCCTAAGATTACGATTTTTAAAATTTTCATACATACGTAACAAGTACAGGTGACCTTGGATGACCTTGAATTTTGAGTATGTTGTTTTTAAAACAATTAGCAACAACTTTTCTTAATAAACTTTTGCTCAAAAACCACACGGTATCGAGATAATATGACATAAAAACTGTTGTTTTGACTGTACTGATAAAACTACCTTAATGTCATATGAAAACATGTGTCAAATTTGACAAAGCTTCAACCATCTAGAAATCGAAATATTATACATTGAAAGTCGTTGCTTTTTCGAATCTCCCATAAGAGCCCATGTTAAAAGTATCAATTTTTAAAAATTCATATCTAAATAACTACATGGTTGAGCCTTTTTAAATTTTGCCAATACGTTAACACAATACGTTGAGACAGAATAAATTCTGTCTCAAGAAATTTCAACTGATGATTTTACATCAAGTTAGCACATAAGGACAAACTTTTGAATAGACTGTCTCGGTTGTACTACATTAAAGGTTATTAAAAAATGTTCGCCGTGTAAGCGAGAAGTTGTACAGCAGGATTTCCTATCGGCGAGACGCGACCGGAATGACGAATCACGCGAACTCCAACGAGAATTGATGGGTGGTTAAACTTTCGAGGTCTCTTTTCGTCACGCGTATAAAAAAACACCTGAGCGCGCGTGGAAAGTTTGAAACAGCGAAGCTCTTGCTCTCTCCTCGTTCTCCTTTTTCTTTATCCTTTCTCCCTTTGTGACGCTGAATCCGGGCGATTCTTTTGAGCGTCGAGCGGGATATATGTCACTCGGGAATTGATAGCGGGAACTTGACGCGTGTGGGAGCGCGACGGGACGTGACGCCCGGAAATCTCAGGGTCAATTTCTCCGAGGTTCAATTTCCCGCGCGGCGAGGGGCCAGCGAATGATGGATAAGATAAAACGAGATCGGGCAAAGCCGCGCGCGGTGTGTACGAACCGCGCAAAAGCCCGAAAAAGGCGCACTCGCGCGCATTCCGCGAGAATTCCTGCACGCTCCAGCTGCGAAGAGCCCTCGTTTTTCCCCGTACGGTCTTGCCGATGTCTCGATCTCCGTCATCCTCTTTATGCCCGTTGTCATGAGAGCGTGCGCGCCCGTGAACTCGCTCGACCTCGAGCGACCGACTTCAACCGGTCGCGTCTCGCGGTCCACGTGCCTGCGGATCTAAACTCCGAGGAGAAACTCGAGGGTGTCGCGCTACATCGCCGCACCGGCTTCCCCATCAGCCGGCCTCGAGAGTCTCCCGGAACCCCGAAACGGGCAGACACTATTTTTTCATAATGGTTTTGATAATAAAAGTTATACATTTAAGGTGATATGAGCATGGCAGTAAAACGACAAATTTTCAACTCAGTTTTTTTTCATGTACAAAGTGGTTTGGGAGTAAAAGTTCATTAAGAAAAGTTGTTGCAAATTGGCTAAAACACAACATACTCGAAATACAAGGTCATCCAAGGTGACGTGTGCTTGCTACGTAATTAACAAAATTCAAAAAAAATACTCACTTAAGAAAAAAACTAAACAAAGCTTCTTCGATATTGTATAAAAATGTGTGCAAAATTTTAGAAAGCTTGTAATTTTTATCAATAAATATCTCGACTTCCGCATGGTGAATTCTCTAAAAATTGACATACATGTACATACGAGGGTAAAGAAAATTTATGACAAATTTTAACAAAATATGTACTAAACGATACCGTGACCATATCACCTTAAATACGATTTACTATAAATACATATATTTGTTTTTAACTACTTTAAGATAGTTATATCGATACGGTCAAATCAAAATTTTTTAATCTCAATTTACCTCGATATCTTGTGGTTTTTGAGCATAAGTTTATTAAAAAAAGTTGTTTCAAAAATAACATACTCAAAACTCAAGGTCATCCAAGGTAACTTGTACTTGTTGCGTATATGTATGAAAATCAAAAAAAATCATAATCTTAGAATTTAAAAAAAACTGAAGGAAGCTTCTTTTGTGCTAAATTTAAAAAAGTTTCACTACGCAAAAGTCAAGATATCAAGAGTTGAAGATCGCAATATTTAACACGTGCTCTTATGGGAGACTGCAGAAAAGAGTAATTTTTGACAATAAATATCTCGAGTTCTACGTAGTGAAACCTCTCGAAATTGAATATACAATTGCACATTGTATCAAATAAGGTTTTTGCAAACTTTTAATAAAATCCTAAGAAAACGAGTTTTTGATAGAACTTAATGCTAAATATCGAAAATCTTTAAAAAGGTGTACTTGAATTGTTAATTGACATAGCAATTGATGGCATTTGATACTACACAATGTCAATTTTGATTAAATGTAGAAAATAATTTCAAATATTCCATCTCCATAAAATAAAACTTTCATGGATTAAAGTCGAATTGGACTTAATGATCGAATTAGTTTAATAAATGTAGTATATATAATACAAGAGTACGAAAGATGTAAATCGAATATTGGCTGCACATTAACAGCAGTAGTAGTATAGTAGTAATGGATAAGTAGTAGTAGTATAATGATGGACACAAAAGTTAACAGTATAGTTGAGTATAAGTACCCAGCTGCTTTTTCTTGAAATTTTATGCCATAATAAATGTTGCAGCTTTTATGTACGAGTACACCAGTGTTTGGGTACAAATGCTAGAATTTTCTACTGGCGCACCATAGTAGAATTTCTAGTTTTTGTGAACAAACCTCAACCCTTGCACACAATTAATACAAATTTATCTTGTCCATCAAATTAAAAAAATGCAAATGCTCGATTAGATATCTTTGTTCCTTCAAGAGCTTTTGAATGTTTCTTCTGCTTTTAAAAAGTCAATGGGTACCACAGAAATTTGTCCCTTGATTCTGAAGAATTTTATACATATATGTGTACCATAGAAAAATTAAAAACATTATAACAAAAATTATCAAATTTCTTGTGCCTCGAGAAATATCTTTGCCTTACTACTTCACAAAAACGTTGTAATCTGTCATATAAAATTGTCTCTAAGTAACGTATGAAAGGGAGAGAAGTTGAAGAACACGAGTGACGTTTATCCCGGATGAGCGAAAAGAGGAAACGAGCGGCCGGGAAGACCCGCGCGCGTTTCTCGCCCGGGCCGGTGATCGAGTAATTCGTTAACAGATATGCGTTTGACTCGTGATGGGAAAAGTTGTGATGAACGACCCGAGGCCCGCGACCGGTCGCGTACGTGCAACTCCGACACTTTCGAAAGGATCGCTCGCCGGATCGTTAGCGGGAGACGTGGATGAATGGATTTACCGAAATCAGTCTTGGTAACGAACCCGACAAATGAGTCGCGAGGATTCGATCCTTCGGAAGAGAGAGAGAGAGGATGAGAAAAAAAACGGAACACGCGGGGGTCCCTTCCGGATGGTCCACAATCGATCACGACGCGTTGCACAATGGAGTCCAATCAGCGTGGACGTCGATCGAGAGCTATTCATCAAAATCGAGAAAATAAGTTTGGACGGGAAGAAAGATCGTCCGAGAGATTGGTTACGACACTTTCATGCATTTTCATAAATCTCCCGGATATTTTTTCATTCCCGCGGTCTCAAATCCTCGCTCGCGCGCACCTTTCATCGCTTCTTATCGCCGTTCCGAGTCCGCGGTTGGCTGGCCTCGGAAGCCATCGACAACCGGAAAGCGCATTGTTTTCGTTTTCTCCATTCTCCCGCTATTTCGTAATTCGCCTCGCATCCGCGAGTCGCGTTCGTGTCAATTTCTGTCACGCTCGAAACTAGGAGGGAGCGTACACACGCGGTGATCATCGTTATCGCGCGAGCCGGCAGTAATACACGTTACCGATAAGACGTCCGCGAACTCGACGAAGCGAGAGAGAAAATGGCTCTTACTTGGAATGGCAAATATAGTGACTCACCGAAATGTGTTGTCCATTCAGCGCTGTTTTACGAGAAACGACTGCACCGTATTCACCAGCGAACGAAAACGTGTGTGTATGCACTTATTATCGGAAGTTTAACGCACGAGGATTCAACAGTCGCGCCAACAAATCGCTGAGACGTGTATTTGGGAAGGAAAAGATACGTTTCTACGAAGGAATCGCCGGACTGATGGTGTCCGAAGCGATCGAGTTTGGACTCTCTGCCAAGACACGTTGATGGTGTGAGCACACACGCAGGCACACTTTTTGTCACAACGCGGATTATTTCCTGCTCCTCTTCGCGATTCGTTACGACGCTCCGAATCGGCGAGGAGGCATTTAGCACCGGGAATATCAGCTTACTTGCACGCTACGTCCAATTTATCTTCTTTCGCCCATGAGATAGCGGAGATCACCGAGCGTTAAATCGCTTCGGATCGCGGCACGAAGAACTTGATGGGGATCGATAAAAGTTCTTGCTCAACTGCACTTTCCGGTTGTAATCGTTGCGAGATAAGAGAGACGAAGCGAAAGAATGATCTCGAGGATGGGCAAAAAATCAGCGTCGGGGGCACCACCGGTGGGATGGTAGAGCGGAGTGCGCTTCCGCGGCGTGCATCGACGAATCCGTTTGATCGTGTTTACCCAGCTGGAAGTCGCTGAATTAGAGGGAGAGCTTTCGAAGTATTTCTATAAAGAGAGACGCGTTGTTGCTTCCGCGATGAGGCACAAAACGCAGACAATTCAGACTTTTTTTTCACGATTGCAGGAAGCCGAGTCGTCGAGAGCTTGCGGTATTAAAAGGACTGGCGGAACATTCGTAGCGAAAGGAAAAAAGAGAGGGATTAAAATGAAGGAACTATTTATCTCGTTGTTCATGGAAAACCGAGCGGGCCGTCTTTGAATCCGCTGGAATAAAAGCGTTGCGTCGGAGGTGACGAGGATCGCATTTGAACGCTCTTCCGAGAAAATAAGCAGCGCCGACGAGAGACTCGCTCGTACGACCCGTGCGACTCGTCCGGAGCATCGAGCGATTCGAGGCACGAAGAGATCTAGAATTCTGAGCTCGTCATCGGCGCGCACACGCGAACGGCATATCACGGGCCAACGGGCGATGTTGGCTGCGATCAGGCCGAAACGAGCCCGGCTCGCGGTTCTTTCGCGAACGTCGATGAAATAAAACGATCCATGGATCGTGCGAGATTGCTTGCCGATCGTCGATCCATCGATCCGTGTTGTCGCGTCAGGACCACATGTATGAATTCGCGGCTCTTCTCTCGACGGGAGCCGAGACGACGCGGGATAAATAAAAATGGAAGCGCGATAACTGGATATAGAATACACGGTTCGGTAGGACGATCGGAGTGGAGGTTCGTCGAGGAATTCGCGCTTACGAGTTACTGTCGCGCGAGGAAAAATGTCTCGAACGATCGCGGAGAGTCGGGGAACGGCTGCGTCGGTTAGAACCACCAACGGCCGTGGAACGGCAAACTCTGGCGAGCCGGCTGGTTGGCCGGTACGCGCGAGGCTCCTCGAGCCTACGCAAGCGGCGCGATCCAGCCGAGCGCGACCGAAGCCCCGGCTCGGGAAACGTCGGCTCGTCGCGCTTCGTAACAGCCCGACTGCGCGCCGTACGGACGTTATTATATTTATCGTACGCTATGCGCGCCGAGTGTGGAGCGCGATCCCGCGATACGTTTGCCCCGCTCCCGTCCCGAGCCCCTCGTATATACGGCCGAGAGCCACGGAACGGCTGTGCGAAGAGAACCTTCGACAACCCTGGGCGATACGCGCGGCATCAGCTTCCGCTCAGCCCCCTCGCCGGAGCTGCGCTCCGAGCGAACCGCTGCGAGAAACGTGCAGCAGGGCCGAGGCGCGCACCTCGGCCCTTCACGACCCCCGGACCACATGGCCTCCGCCGCCGATCCTCGCGTCGCTCCGGAGAATATTTTCTCCAACCGGTAGAATCCGGCGAGCGATAAACGCGCCAAGATTACGAGGAGGTAAAAAGCCTTACCGAGCCTCTATCTCCGATTCTTGTGTATTTTCGATCCCTTCAATGCAATGACCCAGGACACAGAAAACGTCCCTGTAAACGCGCAGGCTTTAAAGTGTTTGGTGCAGGGATGGGCAGAGCTCGATACTTTTCTGAGAAATTCACATTTTTCAATAGATCATCTTTATTGTCTCGTTGATGAAATGAGTATCATCCATTGAAAAATTTTCATTTCTCAGAAAAGTATCGAGCTCTGGCCATCCCTGGTTTGACGTCTTAAATGAGCGTCTACAGATTTTGTTTAAAATTTTGAGGGTGTATACTAAATTTTAGATCATTTCATCATACGAAAGTTATTAAAATTATAATTTCTAATAAATATCGCAAATTCCAAGTAGTGAAGGCTCCTAAAATTTTGTAGAGAGTTTTATGTAACAGAAGAACCTTTGTTCAGTTTTTTAAAAAAATCTATCGTAAGAAATTCGTTAATTATATACCAAAAGTACATCTGATTTTTATGATCTTCAATAACCTTGAACTCTCAGAGTATGTTTTTAAATAAATTTTCAATAAAAAAAACTTTCCTCGATAAACTTAAGGTAGTTTAATCATGAAATCGTTTTCTTAGGGTTTTGATACAAATTTCCAAAAACCTTCTTTGATACAATGTGCAATTGCATATTAAATTTTAGGAGGTTTCACTGCATAGAGCTCGAGATATTTATTGTTAAAAATCACTATTTTCTACAGTCTCCGATAACAGCATGTGTTAAATATTGCGATTTTCAACTCTTGATATCTTCTGGGTAGTGGAACTTGTTGAATCTTTGCACAGCTCTTTATTGTACTTCAAAGAAGCTTCCTCAAGTTTAAAAAAAAATCCTAAGATTATGATTTTTTTTAATTTTCATACATACAGGTCACCTTGTGGATGACCTTGAATTTTGAATATGTCATTCTTGAAACAATTTGCAACAATTTTTCTTAATAAAATTAAGCTCAAAAACCACATGGTACAGAAACAAATTGAGATAAAAACTTTTGATTTAGTTGTACCGATATAACTATACCTTAAACTAAAAAATGACTTTAAATTTCAGAAAAACGTCATTAAAGTATAAGAAACTTTTGGATTTAAGTGTAACAGACGAACCATCTTAACTTGTGGGAATTCAAGCCACATGTATAAAGTCGATATGAGATATGTGTAAAATATACAACGAGCTGTCTATGAACGCATGGAGATAATTTCAAACTCCGCATGTGTTCCGGTCATGAAAGAGATAGCGGGCGAGCTGGTCGGAGAGAAAAGGAATGAATTGACGCTAGGTTGGACCGGCTCTGAATCTTCTCCAGGCTCGCGTGGGTGCGGTTCATTTCGGTGTGCCGATTATTCCTTCGGCGAACCTCCGACTCCCAGCGAGACCCCTCTCGCTCGCTGTACACGCTTCGTTTTCGGACGCCACGCAGACGTTGAGAACGCAACATAATAGCAAGGATCCCCGTAGCGAGACCCAAACCCTCGAGAACTGACCAGAAAAAAAAACTTGCAAATGCGCAATAGCGGGAGAAAAATTCAATTAGGAAGCATTCTCGTTTATTTTTTATTTTTAGGAGGAATTAGAAATATAATCTCTCATAAAAACGTATGATCTCATCAAAATACGAAAATTCGTGAAACTCGTACTTTTTACATTTTTTTCAATATTTCTGTTTACAAAACAGCTTTAACAACTATATTTATTTAAATCATCAAAAATGGAACAAAATTAGTGAAAAGTTTTGCAACTTATATAAATTTTATTATATACCCCCATGTATTGTAAGCCTAAAAAATTTTATCAATGATGGTACTATATATGATGTTTTCATACACAAAGCAAACATATAAGAATGTTTCATAAAAAACTTTTAGAATATAAAGGACTATGGAGTATATATAATAACAAGATAAGCAGTAATTCAAAGTCTTTCTTTATGTGGAAAATTTAAATTGTGCATGAAAAACCGATCTTTACGCTGCTTCGAAGCCTAAACGAGCAGAAAGAAAATAAAGCTACCTTTGCTAATATAGCGTGCGTGAACCTTTGTTCTCCGAACGCTGTTCCTTATTAAGCTGCGGTATACAGTTTCAAAAATACGCAACCTAAACCGTATACCAGGTTAGGTATTAAATTTCTGAAAATTCAAATTCTGATAAATCTTGGACCCCGTTAAATAAATCGTTTAATAATCAACTTTTGATTTTAAAAATCTTTGCAATTTATCTTTTTTCGATGAATCAAAATTTCATCAAGATTAAAAAACTACAAGAATTTTTTACTGAATGAAAAAGACTGAAAGTCGCCGTACACTTTAAAAAAGTTCTTCAACATATTATTATTATTATTATTAAAGAACACAATTGACGTTTTATATAGTAATTTCTTATCGGAGTACATGTATATTTTTATCGCAAATAAAATAGTTGGAGGAATGAAATAGAGAGTATTCGTTTGAATGGCTTGGTCAGGCGAAAGAGAATTCTTTTGTCGAGGCAGGACGGCAAGTAACTCGCCCGGGGCTGTATCCTTGATCCTGAATTGAGATCCTGAATCTTTGGAGAGTCTGTCCTCTCGAGGCTCGCAGGTCCGTGATTCTCCGAGCATAGTAGGGTTTCGCCGGCTGTTAACTGCGAGCGCGCACGAATATAGCCTCATCGCGGATACTTTCGCTCGGATCCGGCCGGTACTGTCGGCCGTTCCGGCTCGGCCGAGGAATAAATCCTGGGCGTAGGAAAAGGGAGCCTTGAGTCACCTGCACAATGGAAGGGCGACGGGCGCGCACGCGCGCCGTTTCGAAAACATCGAACACATTCGTGAGAGCCCTTGGACGATTCTTAGCGGAGTTTTAGTCGTAAACCCGGCGATTCACGGCTCAGAGGAAAATGGCACAGGCCTCGTGTCGAAATGCCGATGGAGAAAAATGTTTGGTTGACTCAACTAAACCGGTATTCACGAAGGGTTCATTAAATACTTACTTTATATTTTTCATGACATTTAAGGTGTTGTTGTGCTGTGAAATCGTTTACGTTAGATTTTGTTAAAAGTTTGCACTAATATTATTCTTTGAGGTTATATACATGCACACGTGTGTTAAATTTTACAACGCTTTACCATGCCGAAGTCGAGATATTTATTGGTAAAAATCACTCTTTTTGCTACCCTCATCCCCATGAGAGCCCATCTTAAATATTACGATATTCAACAATAATGCACGGCACAACCACCTTAAGGAGGGTTGGTGCCCTTTATTTCCCGTCATCTCCCCATGTTAAAAACATATAGGGCATTCCAAAGAGTACAGAATTTTATGACATTTGATGGGCCAATTCTTTACTATCAAATAAGAAAGTATAGATATACGATTTAAATATTTACACATAAACACCCTGTGTATAAGAATGCAGCTTCGATGCTCGATAACTCGAGAACTATGTAGAAAAAAAAATTGAAAAGAATGGCGCCGTCATATTTTATACTAAAGATCATTATTGCTTCATTTCATCAAGTTCTGTACATTTTGATCAAGGCAACCACCCACCTTAATGAATGCACCTAAATTCTAGTTTCAATATAGGTTATCGAATACAAATAAACAAAAGTTTATTATAATTAAACGAATGACGTGTGTAACATGAAGAAAAAAACATTTCATTCGCCTTTCGTGACCGATGGTTCAGTTGCGTCAACCGAACTTTTTTCTCAGCGATCGAGAATCGTCGTAGATCGAGGGACAAGCTCGCACACGTGCGGTTTTTCCTCGAGCGTTGGAACGTGCTCACCCTCGCAGGCCGTATTCAGAGACCAAACAATGTAGCGCGAGACTTCTTGGAAAAGCTCGTTGCGATGAGACGATGAATAAGCACGCTCGGAGGAGTGCGTTGAGCGGTATATATCGGTGACGGGCCGTTTGAGGGGCCATTGAATAACGCGCACAATCCCATGGGTAGGCATAAATCCGCGAGAGACACCCGTTAGCGCGTCCTCTCGGACAGAACCGGGTATGATCTCAATGCTACCCTAGATCCCGCTGTAGCCTCTAATTAGTCTCTCGAACGCTCGCATCCTCGATAATCAGCGTGTACACGACGCCGGGGAAAAAAGAAAGGAGAGAATAGCGCGACAAGTGGTTCACGGAATCCCGGCTCGATGGTTCTCAACGAGAGCGCCCGATGAGTAGAGACGCGCAGATATAGGATTAAACTATCAGTCAACCGTCCTCGCGATCCGATTTCGTCGCGCGTATAGACTCTACACGGAGAGAATTAAATTTTAAAAATTACCGTGCAGTAACGGTAACCAGATGAAAACCCTGAAAATTTGCTTATTATTACCGAGTACAACAGAGATTTTCACGAAAATAAAAAAAAATCCTATAGTAAACTTTGATGTGTAATAAAATATGGAAAACTTAAATTTTATAAATATATAATATAATCGAAATCTTACTTTTCATTTTATTATTTTATGCATTTCAAAAATGTCCTTAAAAAAGTATCCCCTTTTCAATCATTTAGTTTAAGAGTTATTATAAAATTTATCAAGTGTTAAATAAAAATTGGCGTGAGCCTTTGATTAAAATTATTAAAATTTCAGTCAAGTATTTCAATTTTTCTGTAACGTGAGTTTAAAAAAAAACTTGTCGCATACAAATTATTATGTTTTTCTCACTTGTCACCGCATTGAAATACAATCACGGTAATTTTTACCGTGAAATTCACCACAAAAATTAATATTAAATTCTCTCCGTGTGTTTTCCAAAGAAGTTCATCCTCGAACTTCGTCAGTAGGGAATCGAACGTTCTGTATATACGCAGCTACCGAGCGATGTCGCTGGGATGAAGCCTGCCGATGGAGGAAAGGATTCGAAAAAAAAAACAGAAGCGGAGACGAGAGAGAGAAAGCTGCGCTGAGAGAACGCAGATGTTCTCGAAAGGACGTTTTTTCGAGGCTTGAAAAAAAGGTTTTCCCGCGCAGCGCTTTTACTCGCCTCCGTTTCTTTTGGTGTTTTCGGAGCGCACCGAGTTCCCTAATGAAACGATGGTTAAAGGGATACGGAGGGCCGCGAGGGAATTCAAGAGGGGAGATGTTGAGACCGATTGCAAAGCTGCGAAGAGACAAGCCAGAGAAAGAGAGAGAATTTAGCATGTGCTCGGCAGAGGCTCGAGGCCGAGACTCATCAGGTCCGTTCTCCCACAGCGGCGCAACGAGAGCGTCTCGTCTGCGAGTATACAGACGCCGACAAAAAACGCCCACGTTTCAGTTGGTAGCCGTGTGTACTCGATATATATACTTGGCGATCCATCTTTCCTTCTCCAATCGCTCACTGGACGGGGATTCTCAGCGGTCGCTGACTATATGGAGTAAACGTTCGTTTATCGTCCTCGGCGTTCGACTAGACTCGACTCTCCGTGTCAGCCGTGAGCTTCTTCGTAGGCCTTGCGTTATCTGTTCCGTCTCAGGGAACGATACTTTTCATCCGACAGACGCCAGTCTTCGCCTCTTTCTCTCCGCTCCGGGGAACACGACAGGCCACAAACATTCACGAGCTTCCTCCTCGTTCGCTTCATCTTCTCTCGATTTTCCCATCCCGTTTACGTCGTTGGCACGCTACGCGTCTCGATGCGGGTGGCACGGGACCGTTGTGCGAGCAGCCGTTATGGACGCTAGAACGCTTCCAAGATCTCTGCTCGACTTACCGGGGTCATCGCTGAGTCAAGGCCGAGGGAATCGATGTATGGACGAGAACCCTTTATTATCCTATCTTTCCGATTTTATCGATTCGTATCACCAATTATTGTCAAGAACTTTTTCACCTTTTTCCAAATTCACGATTATAAACATTCGAGTCTACTATCTATGAACTTATTAGGGGAGTTGTTGAATTGATACCAAATGAAGTAATGGGAATTATATATTGATGAATGTCCAACTTTGAAGTTCCACAATGTCGTTCATCGAACACTTATCACTTTTATAGAAAAATTGCATTTATTCAGAATCAATGGTTCTACACAAACATCTAGGACCAAACTGTCCAAACGTGCCAATTATTCTGTAACTTTAGACATACACACCGCAGCATATTTGGGAATATTACATCGGACAATTGATACATTTGAATTCTTGTCAATTTAGAACCCTGTCGGCAATAAAACTTGCCAGTTTCTAAATCCACAATTCCATCACATCTTTTTAAACCATATGTAATCCTATGTAATCCAAAATGTAATATAATCCTAGATAATCCTATTAATCCAAAGTCTCCAAATGTAAAGTTTTAAAAACCCATTTAAATAAACTGACAATTGATGTTCAGTAATAAGATAGCTCGAAAATCCATATCAGCTTCGCAATTAGATCATATATTCCATCATTCATTAAACATTTTTTGAATCCATATATGGTATAAAATTCAAAATATGGAATGAGCGACATGTGGAGCATATTCGAGTCTTACTTTCACCGAAGCGAGCATTGTGTCGTTATGTTTTGCGTGATTGAAGGGTCAGCCTGCGGAGATCCCTTCCATGGACGCTAATAATGGAGGTCCGTGCTCCCGACGCTTTAAGAATCCGTCTATCTCGGTCATCTCTCGCAGGCAGCGTAACGTCTATACTTATCGTCGTTCATTGTGTTGATTCTCACCAATCGCCGAGCTCTTTCTCTCCTCCGCGCTCTCGCTTCTTGGTACGGAACGAGACTCCGTACGTGGAGCAGAATATATATTTTTCGTATCGCGCGGTCTCCCGCTTCGCTTAGAATTCGCACTGTTGCCGGTTGCATAAGATCGCGTAGAAGGAGAGGATATAGGCAGCCTCGCTTCGACGTGTGTGTTTCGCGTCGAAAAGGACTCTCCAAAAGAACTCGCGAGAGGTTTTAGAACATATCTGGGCTATTTGCCGCATATCCTGGGCATTAATCTCGCGTGACTGTCTGCCTGAACATATATATGAAAAGAAAATGAGGCACGAGGGAAATTTAGTGGCCGCCCGAGGGCAAGAAGAAACTCCGGTGCGCACACGTGGAACCGGCGAGGCGCGTCCGTGTACGAAAAATTAATTTTCTTCCTCAATTTGTAAGTGAAAAGCGAGACAGAGGCTGAAAGGTCGAGAAGAGAATGAACGAGGACGTTCTTTCCACATCGAATATAATTCATCCAACCACCGTTGGTGTCTTCGCGCATTATTGAACGTGTGTACCGTATCTAAGCACTCTCTTGCTCGCTCGCGAGAGAGAGAGAGGTAATTGTTTCAATTGGTGGTACAGCTTTCTCGCTCGAGTATGGGAGAAATAAGAGGCAGAACGCGCGACGGTCCCCGCAGCAGGGCCTCGGTCCTTTAACGGATTATTCTACACCCATTGTGTCGAGTTATCCCCTTTCTCCTCTCATCTCGTCTTCGTTCCTTTCTCGCCTCCTCGTGAGTCACGTATCTCTTCGCGTTTGCGCCTCCGTCGCCCGATCGCCCGCTAGCTGCGAGCCTAGAAACTTTCACTCTTCCTAGAGGCGGCGCGCACACACGCCAGCCACGGCCATTGTCGAACGCGAGACACGAGAGGCATCCGGGCTTCTAACACGCACCGAAGCCCGCGCTTATGCAATAACTCTCTGGAGTCGCTTCACCCCTCCCCCTCCCCCTCCCGCGCTCGCATATGTACACGAAAAAGATCGATATCGATCGATCGAACGGAATACTCATTGGAATCTCTTATCGCGCGTCGATATTTCTCCCGGTAACGATCCAACCATCTTCGTACACGAGTCGCGCTCATCCTCCGAAGGATCTTCGCGTTTACACGATAATCAAACGTTTGGATATAGCCGAGAGGGGAAACTCGCCGGGTCGTGCGAGAAATCACGACTGTAATCGCACACCTTTTTCCATTGACAGACACGCGTCCAATCCTCGAGAATATTTCTCATAATTTTCATCACTGATGCACACTGGTGTGTCTCGTAAAGAGAATGTTAAACGCAATTATTGTACGAGGCTCTTTAATGTTTCTTCGGACCGATGGAGAATACATTATTCTCGGGCACCGTGTCGAAACGGACAATGCATTCGTAATTATTCAATTGCAATCAAACAGAACAAACATTCGTAAAATAGTGCCTACAGGACAGACCGACGACCCACCTAAGTCATTACGTTTTATTGATTGTATCTTTCGAGCATCGCCGATAGAAAACTTGTTTTATCATATATCCATGACATTTTCACCAGCATTTTATCGTAATTTTCAACAATAAAGAAAATTAACTTTTTTTTTTCGACGCGCAATTTTTATTCCAATTTATCTCCATACCATATGCTGTTTCAGAGCTTATAAGTTTATTAAGAAAAGTTGTTGTAAATTGTTTCAAGAACAGCATACTCAAAATTCAAGGTCATCCAAGATGTCCTGTACTTGCTACGTATTATGTATGAAAATTTAAAAAATCATAATCTTAGGATTTTTTTTTAACTTGAGGAAGCTTCTTCGAAGTACAATAAAGAGCTGTGCAAAATTTCAACAAGTTTCACTACCCAAAAGTCAAGATATCAAGAGTTGAAAATCGCAATATTTAACACGTGCTCTTATAGGAGACTGTAGAAAATAGTGATTTTCAATAATAAATATCTCGAGTTTTACATATTGAAACCTCTTGAAATTTAATATACAATTGCACATTCTATCAAAGAAGATTTTTGAAAATTTTTATCAAAATCCTAAGAAAACGATTTTTTGATAGAACCATAAATACTTTAAGAGTGATTTTAAGAGTAATTACTAGTGGCTAAAATCTTAAAGTTAATACATTTTCAATCATCCGGAGTTTAACATTGCTCCTTATGAAAAATTCTTATACATATTTGCTCAAAATATAAACAAAATACTTGATTCAATGTTAAATTAATTTAAGTTTAATTTACGATTTTGATGATAAATCAGAAATTTGAAAAGGTTTCACTAAATTTTTTAGTCACTTATTAAAAAATGGATGATTCTTATTTTTTGAACGACAATAATGAAAAAGTATTGTGTAAAAATGAAGTTAGATTTACCAGGAGACATTTTTTTCAGAAAAAAAGCCCCTTTCAAATGATACTTTACATTCAGTGCACATAAAAAATATTCATTTCCCTTTTATACGCACTCAACACATTTTCATTCAATTGCATGTTTCACCAAATAATTACTGTTCGACAAAACTATAATTAAGCTTAGATTCGAAAGCTGATTTCGAATTTTCTTTTTTTTTCATCCAATACATCTAAAAAGAGTGTTGGGCTTGAATCGAATATTTTATTGTATACAAAATTCAATTTAAAGTCTTTCTCAACAAGAATTGAACACGACTCGCATAATTTATGAATCAAAGATCGAAGAGTCTTTTGAAAAATCAGTTTTCGAAGTCTAGGCCTCGATATACCCGTTGTGAGAAAATCGATTATAACTCTGCGAGTTCGTATCCAATTAAGCACCTCATCGCTCATTTTTCTTACGTTGGTAGTAGTCCCCTGGCAGGAGGAACGTGAGAGAAGCACGATTAATAATTGTGACGATGTCAAAACCATAACTGTTATACTCCGGCTCGAAATAATTCTCAGTTATTATTTTCCTTCTCTCTGTAATCATTACGCGAGCTTTTTATTTTTCGGGTCTATCATTGACGATAATTCGATGTAGAATCGTCGTCGTGAGTTTTGTTGCCCGGTGAACGGTACACCGTCGCGTGTTGGAGAGAATTTTCGCTCGATAACGATCGCGGGCTCTCGCGTATCGAGAACGACATTTGAAATCGAAGCTGCGCGTCGATATTATTGTGTCTATTGTAACAGAGACTCTCTCGACCCGAATCGACGCATGGTCAAAAAAAAAAAAATCTCTTCGATGCATGCAAGTTCTTCGACGAAATGCCTCTTCGATGCGGGGAAAGCGAAGGTGATTGCCGAAGTCGAGCGAGAAAATTTATAGCCATTGTTACCTCTTTATTGTTTTTTTTTCTCATTTTTTTCACATTTGACACGCTGGCGCGCGATAGTGCGGAAATCCATTTAAGGAGGTTGGCTACATATAACAAAATGATAAAAATTCGTTCAAATTCGGAGAGAATATTCTTCCATATGAAATACGTGAATACAATTTTTTTTCGAATTTTCGTCTACGTATTTTTCGAACAATTGAACCATGAAATAGCCATTTT
>JAPYYW010005394.1:0-10375 GCA_030522545.1 Cremastinae sp. A BG-2022a
CACATGGTGAAGCCTCTTTAAATTTTGCACACATGTTAATATGACGTCAAAGAAGATCGGTATAAATTTTGAAAAAATTCTGTCTCAAAAAAATTCAAGCAATGATTTTATATTTAGTTAACACGTACAGCCAAACTTTTGAATAGACTGTCACGCGACTCCTACCTTAAAGGGTTTCGATAGCCTTGGCGAAAATAAATCAAATTTTACATGTTAAAAGTATAGAGAATTGAAATTAATTAAGAATACGATGGAAATTTGAAAGAACGTTCTTTGCCACTAAACAAATTTATATAAATTCAGAAAAAAAATCGTCTACATTGTTTTCGAGTAATCAAGTGTTGAAGTTACATTGTTTGAAAAATACGTAGACGAAAATTCGAAAAAAATTCGTGTTTACGCATTTCATATGAAAGAATATCCTCTCCAAATTTGAACGAATTTTTATTATTTCGTTATATCTATCGAAATCCCTTAAAAAAGACATGAGGCCTCTAATCGATGAATCGGAATAGAGCGCATTAACTTTTGGCTAATCTCAATATTCATTTTAAAAAAATTCAACCTGCGCTGTTTTGGAAATAATGACCGTGATGTTAAAATCATTTATTTCGTCTTACAAAAATTTTCAGGAATTACCTATTATGAATTCGATATCGTCGAGGACACGAAAAGATATCGCCACTTAAAATTTTGAGATTTTTCTATTTTCGTTTCTCGAAAAATCAGGCTGGAGGAACTCGAACATGCTAAATTTTCTTAGCTCACTTTTATTACAACTTAACTTATACGTGTAACAATGTGAGAACAATTTTGCTACTCAATTTTCTACTATTTATATCAAATATACCTGGACCAATATACCTGAATAGTTCGGGGATCGTAAACATTAAAAAAAAAAGAGAGAAAATTCATCGAGCGTAACGAGGAAAAAAAATTCCAAATTTCCGAGAATATACATTGACTATTGTTTATTCATAATGATTCGTCGAGGTCGAGGGAAAAACCGAACACGGTCGTGATTTTCGGATTTTCGACTCAATTTGGAATCAGTAGACCGGTATAAAGTATCGGGGTAAGACGTGTCGGGTTTCCCCAGTTCATCGTTACCGAATAACATGTAGAAATTCGACAAGTTCAATCGAGTGTCAGTTCCAGTAATTTTCAATAATACGAAAAGTGAATAGTGCATATTTAGGGGTTTTATTTTATAATATCGTTTTGAAATACTTCAAAAAAAAATATCGATGTAGATGAAAGTGCTGTTTTATTGATGCAAATTATCTCAATCCCCCTATTTTATTTTACATATATAGTATTATTTCCATTACATTAAACATATGCAGTCTTTTAAATTCGAACGAACAGTTTTTTAATAGTGACTGTGCTTCGAATAATTAGATTTTTCATCATAAATTATTAGTCCTATATATTTTAATTTACCCATATATATTCAATGGTCCATTTTTTAATTTGATTAAAAAAAATACAAAAAAAATTTAGTTTTGTGTGGTGGTGAAGTGAAGTGCAAGGCCCACGGAACATATTGAGCAGAAAATTAGGGAGATTCGCATCGTCTCTATGAATCACCCTTAATAAAGCTGATTTCGTCAAGAGAAAGGTAAGACAGTGACTTGCTAAATTTTTTGAAATATTTTTTTCGATTTTAAAAGTCTATTCGATCGGAACTTTCCCGTAGATAACGACAATAATAATTATTCGGGACGCAATTTAAAAATTCATATTAAATGAGCCATAAAATTGAGTTTGAATCAGTTTTATCATTTTTATCAATATTAATTCTTGGATTGCGCCCCGTATAAGTCACATTTTTGTTATTTACAGAAAATTTTGTGATCAAAATATTCTGTAAATAACTATTTACCAAAAATTCTTTTTTTAAAAATTCTATTTCTATTTTTTTTTGTATTCTATTGATAAAAAGACATGAAACTCATAATCAATTAATCAGAATACAGAGTATTATGCGAGGTTGTATGATCAAGTATGCGTCTAGAAGAACAACAAAATATGAATTCAAACACGTCAAAAAAGCGGCTGCGTTGTTGCTCGTACAATTAAAAAGTGCAATAAACAAAATAGCATAAAACAAAAAAAAAATAAAAAAAAACTGTAGACATTTAATTACATAAAACTAAAAATGTAGAATAAGTGAAAACTATAAGTAAAAAAAAACTTGAAATAAATGATCTATTTACATTAAAATTTATTAATTTATTTAATCAAATCATTAAAATTCGTTAAAATAATAAAGTACGTGTTGATAAAAAATGAGATAAAACGGGATAAGTTATAGGAACGTTCGTCTTTGAGTAATTATTCAATATTTTACGCATGCATGTTAAACAAGAAAGAAAGAGAGATAAAAAAGATCAGGGAAGAAAAAACTGTTTTTAAATGCGCTTGAGAATATCTCAGTCACCCTTTTTCTTATTACGAACCATTTCACTTGTTACGGATTATCGACCTGTTAACGCTCTCAATGCTACATTACTGCACAAGCATCATGTAAAATAACGCGTTCGAAGAAAAAAACAATAGTGAAAAAAATTTTTACGTTCTCACACGAGCTGCGCAGTTGTTTTCCACTTTCTTCGTGAAAATTCTGTCAGAGCAAGATTTTTACGTCTCACGCCAATTACCCCGTCATTTCTTATTGAAAACTTCTAATTATTATTATTTTTTATTGAGCATATATTTCTTAATAACATTTTTTTAAATTTTGTTAGTAATAAATTTTAAAATATTTTATAATAATAAAATAATATATTTTTAATTTAAAAAATACATTATTCTAATATATATATTTTTTAATAATAAATAAATAAATAAATAAAAATATGTTTGGGAGATACAAAAATTGGAATATGTTTTGGTACTCGTGGTAAAATTGAACTTTTATGGTGTACGATCAAACCTGATGTGCCAGACGCGCGCGTTTGCTCTTGCCATTCTGGGATTTATTGAAATTCATAAAATATCCAGTTTATGCAAGAAACAAACTAATTTTTATTTCATGGTCAAGGTTTTCTTCGCGAAAAATCTCACTCGTATCGTATATCTTTATTGTCTTTCAAAAATAAATGTGTAAGTTCATAAAAAGTAAATATAAGCTGAAAATTGTTCAGTTATTATTTTTCATGAAATACAAAATAGTTTAATCAATTATTTGAAGCCAAGTGAGTGATTTTATTGAAAAAAATATACGTGGATGACGCTATATGTATTAAAAAATTGTACTATTGATTTTTTGATCACTTCTAATGTGTCAAATTCTTGAATGATTTTTTTTAATATTGAGAAAAAATTGTAAATTGTAAAAAGCTCTTGAGAAAGGAATTTTATTAGTGATTGTTGCTAAGTAAATAATATTATTTTGTATTGAACTTGTCAATTACAAATTAGAGTAAAAATTTTAGATTTTCACGTCATTTATTTGGTTTAATATCTATATATCGATTTTCTGTTTTTGGATTGTGTCAGTTGGATAAGTTCGATATAAAATTATGAATTGACGTTTCGGACAACAGTCTCCATATAAAACTGCATTTATAAATTATACAAAAAAAATCTAGACTTTTCGAAATGTCCATTAAAAAATGACACAATAAATTTTGATAAAATTTTGAGAATAGAATAATCAAATATTGGTTTAAAAAATAAAACTTACACCAAATATATAGTTGGATTTATCTTGATGATTAATCAAAAATATTCTTCTCAATTTTTCTGTCGTTCAAAGTAATTTGCGAGAATAAGTTAATTAAGAAAAGTTGTTGAAAATTGACTAAAAAACAGCATACTCTAAATTCAAGGTCATCCAAGGCCGGGTATACTTGCTAAATGATTTAAAAAATTTTGAAACAATTTTATGTTAGATTTTTTTTTGAAAAATTAAACAAAGTTTCTTTGATGTTATATAAAAATCTGTGCAAAATTTCAACAAGATTCACAATCTAGAAGTCAAAATATTGAAGGTTGAACATCGTAACATCAAACACGTGCTCTTATGAAAGTGCACGAAAAATCATGATTTTTAAGAATAAATATCTTTACTTCTACGTGGTAAAAATCTTTTAAAATTTGGACCACATATTTAGATCACATCCAAGAAGATTTGTGCAAATTTTTAAAAAAATTTGTCAAAATTCATTTTTTACGAGAATTCCCTTAAACTACCTTAAAACAATAAAAAAAAATTTAATTTTTAAAGTATGTATAGTAATTTTTTGTACAAAATTCTCTCCGTGTAAGAACCCGTTTAGAGTTACTAGGAAAAATGTGAAATTTTCTTGAAATAAAACGTGCACTTAAAATGAATGATATTTTATTTCAAACATCGTGAATTTGGAGCAGTAAAACTTCTTTGCAAATTAGCCAGGAAATTGATAATGATATTGCGCGAGTGTATATACCAACTTTTTTGCATTCATGGGACTGATGCGTGTAAAAAAATAATTTTCACGCGAGAGTGTTGACGCGACGACTGCCTATATAAAAACTGTTATAAAAATGTGTTAAAATCTTGATACGACGAAGAAGGCTGTTAGCTTACTTTCTTTGCCAATGGGATGGTCGTCTCGGTACAGGCAAGTTCAAAAATTAACTTTATATTTAAAAAAAAACTTGAAAGCGTAAAACTCAAGTTTAAAATTAATTAATTAAGTTAATTAAGCAAAAATAATAAAAAAATATTATATCGATTATAAAATATCGCGAGCACTGTTGCGAAATTGCACTTCCTGATTTCCATTTTTTAAAATCTTATTTGCATCTAATGTTATCTTGAAGAAAATTCTTTGAAGAAGACAACTATTTTGAATCCAGGTTATCAAATTTTTTATTATTTTTTCTCAAATGTTCAAAATATGCAATTGTCCTAAAATTTTTTAAGAAAACCGTAATAAACAAATTAGAGCTATTATGAAAAATGTGAGATTTTGAATGACCTGATATAAGGAATGTCTACTAAGAATGTTGAATGTGTATTCCATCAGGTTAAAAAATTTCGTTGTTCTTATTTTACGAAATTTTACTACGATTAACACATACATAAAATAGTTTGTCACAATTTTCATGTCAATGGAAGATGCATCTTTAAGCATATTTGTGAATGAAATATTTTTATTTATGACAATTTGTATCGTATACTTTTACCAGAAAATATTAATTGCTCGATGTTTATTTGCAAACTCGATTAAATATTATCAGCCAAAAAATAGGGCTGGTAAAGATTTTTTTGTAAGACAAAAATTGTTTTACAACATAAAATCAAGTAAATAGTTAAATATATACTGACTGCAGTAAATAATATGTTTATTATAAATAGATATGTTTATTGCAAATTTTTTATCAATGAGAATATCATCCATAAATGAACTTTAAAATAGATGAAAACTTTTTTAGCATAATCTGCTTCCTAAACTCGTTTTACTAATGTGGGATTTTAAAAATATTTTAAATATTATTAAATATTATTTAAAAAAATTTTTCTTGCATAATTTCTCAACATTTTTTAAAAATGGTGATCTAGTATACCATGAGACTACGTGCAATTTGTTTAAAATATTGTTCAGCAAAGAGATTCACAATTCTATGAAATTTCCATACGACGTTTTGAAGATGTTGATACTAATGCGAAGTTTTTTAAAATTTTACATCATTTTCGATTTTTGATACAACATCGATAAATAAGCTATAGTTTCTTTTTTTAATCTCAATAAATTTAGATTATTAATTATTTTATATTTAAAATATTTAATACTGAAAAATCTTCTTAAAAATAATCAGGATATTAATACCGATATTTTGAGTACTTACAAATATTGTCTTGCAGTTCCTAAAAAATGAGTAATTTTTAAATAATAATAAGTAATAATAATTATTTAAAATTAAATAATATTAATATTAAATAATGATTCTAATTAAAAATTAAATAATATTAATATTAAATAATAATAATTATTTAAAATTAAATAAATTATTTTTACGTAATTTTAAATTATAATAAATAATAACAATAATAATAACTAGTTGAAAAAAAAGTATTGATGCGGATGCTTGCCGGCACGTGTGCAGCTTTGAAATAATAATATCGGGGATGGAGGAATCTCTGGGAAACGAGATCGAATGGATATACCGATTGTTGTGCACGCAAAAATAGCGTTACAGAATCCGTAGAGCGAGGGCATGAGTGAGCGTGCGACGGAATGGACTCTTGCCGCCTCGAGAGAAAGCGACCCGCCCATAAAATAAAATGCATTCTATCTCACAGTCCTTGATACTCGTATATATCATTTTATATTACTCACCATCAGGTTTGCCGGAAAGTTCGAGCTCATTTTTCAAGATTTTTCGAACGTTGCTCATATCAAGAAAATATAACGATTTATATGACAAATACACCAAAATACAAGAAAAAAACTAATAAAAATCAATATATCAAATATTTTTACATAAAAATGTAAAAACTAGATTAATCATATAATAAAATGTATAAAATTAATTCAATAATTTAAATAAACTTAAAACATTAGAAATAGTAGAGTTATAGAATACGGTTTACAATTTTGCATAATTTCTATATGTATAATTTTTAAATGTTCGATTTCTAATTATACATAATTTTTAGCTATATAGAAACTAAGAATTAAAAGTTGCTTAAAACTTTAATTATTCAACGAAATATTTCATGTTTCTACAAATTTTTATTTTAAAGTGTAGATTTGTGTTCTATAGTTTTTATCTATAGGTTCCTACTAAATTTTTAAATTAAAATTTATTACACTAAATTATTTAGAAAGTAAAGCTTTAACATTATATTTAGTTATTTTGCAAATCCGAGCCACAATCAAGAAATATTTCTGTTTTGTTTTTTCATTGAAACAGTTAGAAAGTTGCAATCATATGTATTTATTTAGTACAACGTCTATTAAAATATTTATCAATGAGGTGAACTTTTTAAACTTTTTTTTTAAATAATAAAAATAAATATGAAAAAAATCGAGTCTAGAGACAAACATATGCTTTTCTTCATGATTAAACAACTGTGAATCTTGAATAATAGAGAAAATTTTTTAAAATATTTTTTTTGTTCAAAAAACTATAAAATAATTCTAATTTACAGTAATATTCAATGAATATGACATACCTAAATTTTACATAAATCAAAATTAAAGTTTTCCTTGTTATTCATTCTACGACGTTATTTTCTGGTTAGCTCGTAAATTTTTATGTCGAATATGACATAGAATAAGACAATAAAATTGGAGTGACCAAAAAGTGAGGTTAACCCAAGTGGACATAACCGCGGTTACGTTTCATTAGACGTTACGAGAGAAATCAGGAGACCTTTTCCCTCAAACGATGACTTAATCAAATTGTTCATAACTCTTTGGTTCAATGTCCACACCGGACACGCGGTTTGTTTAAGTGGAAGAAAAATACACAGTTGCAAAGTCGTGAGCTGGAGAAAAAAAGCGATACGATTAGAACGCTTTCACGCTCTCTCTCTCTCTCTCTCCCTCTTTTCGTCAATCTCTCTTTCTCTCGTTGTCTCTTCAAGCGGATTGATAATATCGAGGATTTTTTAATCAGGATGTGGCAACCGGTAGTTCGTTTTTTATGATAGGTCCGTTCCTATAATTCGATCCATTTATACTTGTGTAATCACGGAGCAGACACAATATATGTATCCATAACAAAATGGTTACTAGGAAACAAGAAAAAATGGCGACCGTGTTGAAACTGTGCGGTAAATTTAATGTAAAACACCATTTTTTTTTTTCATTGATTGATGGTCAAATTGGAATTTAAATTCCGTAATCGAGTAGACATCCTTCTATGCTCACTTTCACGTCCTTTTTTTACCACAAAAGACTCGATCGCTCGGTTCATCCTAGTGTGGCAATTTTTTCATTGCTGCAACGCCAACTTTAAAAGGTATCGAACGGAATCGTCCCAAATTCACGTTTCTTGCTTTCAAACGTATATTTCTCAAATCGATTGAATCAACATTTTTTTTCTATTTTTTCTCATTTGGAAAAAATAAGATGTATTTTTAGTCACTGTCACGATTTTTTTCACTACAGGTTTTATACTCGATATCTATCTTTTTTGTGTGAGACAATTAAGGATTTATAAGCGATATTTTAAAAAATATGAGAATTTGATAAATTTTTGATATTTTATTTTTAAGCATATAAAAAAATATTGTACCAAATTTGAAATTGTTTTACTGAATCGTTTAAGAGTTATCAAACTCTTGTTGATATTTAAAATTGCTTCTTAGGGAGGATTCGTGAATTTGCAATTATAAATTTATTATTAAAAATTGAAAGAAAATTTTTTTAATAAAAAAATATTGTAGTAGTGTTCTTTTTTATAGACAGTAATTTCAAAACGTAATTTCTTTAATTAAATTACTTAAACCATAAAAAACGTTTAAAATATTGTTAAAATATGTTCAAGTTACTAATGGAGAGTTAAATTAAGACTTAAAGGAATTGATAACTTTTTAGCAAAAGCTAGAGCCTAGATTTTTCAAATTTAACGTCAAGAATTTACTGTTTGCTGGGATTATCTGTCCCTTTCATCCTTAATTTCGTTTTTATATAATTCTAAAATATAATACATGATATTTTTCAATTATTCATATTCTTATGATTTATTTTATTTGAGATTAAATTATTTTTTTCAGGAATTTGAAAAAAAAAACTTTTTTTGCAAATCACTGAGCAATTTTGTTCAAATCATATTATTATATACTTTTTAAAAATAATTTAAAAACAGACTTGTTACATCACAAATTTTTATTTTCTATTATTACGTACGATCAAATATTCTAAAGCTAAGTTGGAACTCGAATGTTTTACAAAATATACAGAATCACATAATAACTTTTTTTAATTCATATTTTTATAGTTTATTCCCATTTGAAATCAAAATATTTTTTTGTAGTAATTCGAATAGAGAATCATATTACATCACGAATGTTTTTATTTTCTTTTATTACATATTCCCATGAAAAACTCTGCTGGAAGCCAGGTAGAGTTCGAATATCCTGTCTAATGCGTTTCGAACTTACAATGGCAATCACGTCTCATTAGAGCTTCACTCGACACGTGAGTTGGGATGCTGTGAATTACGAGTTTCCTATTTTTTTCATCGTTGAAATGAAGACTGACAGCTATTATTAAAGTAAACGTTATTCCCTGGAAACTCGAGAGCTCAAAATTTTCGTTTTCACCTCAGTGGAATCCCCCCAAATGACACGTATTAACTTCAACAACGTACCATTTATTTTCCAATAATTGAGCTCTGAATTTTAGAAAATTTTTCACAAATCATCGTTCACGTTTGTAGATTATAATTTCGAAGATAATTTTATAATTTGAGATTTTAGTGAAAAGGATCGCGGAGAGATGGAAGAAAATTGATTCAGAAATGACGAGAAAAAAAAGAATCTTATTTTCACTCTTTCAGACACTCGCTGTGAAAATTGTTTTTCAAATATGTTTCTGTCCCCTCGGTATTTGAATCCGGATTGTAATTTACTTTCTCCGATAATTCGACACGTCCGCGACAGTAGTCAAGCTCCGTTGAGTAACTCCGGGTCTGCCAGTTTTGCGAGCGAGTTACGCCGAAACTCCCTGCTATGCAACAGAATCGACGTGTACCGAATACAAACGCTCTCGTAGTCGAATCCCGTGAGGGACATTTACATACTCGCAATCATGAATATTTAAGATGGTCTATTTTAAACGCGAATGCATGCTTCATCGGAAAATTTAAGGAAGTATGCTGTGCGGTATTTTTTTTAATATGAGAATTTGGCAGTACGTTAGCTGTACTCTTCACTTCTCTACTCATGACTTTATTTTTTCATATTTCATCTTGAATTTGGCTGCTATAAAAAAATTGACTATTATTTTGGAATAAAAAAAAAAAAAAAAAAACTCCTCTGCAGTTTTAAAAAGCCAAATTTAGCTTAAAATATGGTCTTGAGTAGAGAAGTGAAGAGTAGAGCTGACGTACTGCCTGAGAATTTGATTATCTTTTGAGGTCCTGTTTCTAATTGTGTGAAAAATTTGAAAAAAAAAAATGAATTTAAGGATGCATGATAGTTTTAACAATATGACAATTTGATAAATTTTTGTTATTTTGTTCTTAATTAAGATGGTTCGATGATGGGCGCGTTCAAACTTTTAGGTTAAGCATACAATGTTGAGGCAAAATTATTGATCGACATTTTTTCCAAGATATTTGATTCAAAATTTGTATTAACGTTCTTTGGTGTAATATTAGAAGATATGCCAAATTTAAAGATACTTCACTATCTAGAAATCGAAATATT
>JAPYYW010005396.1:0-10346 GCA_030522545.1 Cremastinae sp. A BG-2022a
GTAATATTTTTGTTATCTGCAAGAAATTTTGCCATCAAATATTCTGTTTTAAAAAAGACATGAAACTCATAATCAATTTATACAGCGCATTAAACGAAAATGTATGAAGTATACGCTTAGAATAATTGTAAAACATCAATTTAAACATGATGAAACGGAAAAGCGGCCGCGTTGCTGCTCGTGACAATAAAATTCATATGGTCCTACAGTCGAACCTAATTATAACGATTCCCTAAGATCTTCAACTCGGGGCTCTGTGGAAACTTTGGGAGCAGGTTCCCCCACTCTTGCTCTTCAAAGAGAGAAAGAATGAGCGAGAGATAACGCAGATCGTACATTTTGCTTGTAGTGGGGGAACGTGTATTCCCCTACTTTTGAAGGGGTTAGGAATCTTACGAAGGTGAATCTAAGGGAAGGAGTACTGTATAACGAACTCTCTTCTCTATTTCCACTCTTATTGAACTCCACGGGACTGAACTATATTGTTTCATTGGTAACGTTTGATAAAAATACAAAAAATTTCTTAAAAATCGGAGATGCAATAGTCTAGAGGTAGCCGAAAAGGCAAGGTATCTCTCATACTTGCCATAGAAATTTAAAAGAAATATTATCAAACTCCCTAACCTGAGAGTATCGAATTTTGACAGATGCTATATGATAGCGCTTGATTCAGAATATGCGTGGTTGGTAAGTCCAGGCATTTTTGCAAAGCTACGAGTGAAAAAAGTTCAATAAAAATAGCGTAATCATGTTCGATTCATGATTTTTTATATTATTTTATAAAATTCATAAATTTCGGTGCTCCTATATGAACACAATACTCTGCAAATAGCAATGCTTCATTTTTTTGATAAGGTATGGAGCTATTGAACCAGCTTATAATAAAAATATATACTATAGGTGTACAAATAAGTTTTGAGGAATTTACATAGATGACATAACTATAGTATTAAATCGTATCGGACCATCTTGTAAATATTCATGTTAAAGCATTATCATTTTCCTCTATAATAATCAGCTTATACTTCGAATGAAATCTATTATACCAATTTTCTTGAATAAAACTTCAAAATTACAAAAAAAAACCTCAAAGCCTACCCCCAATAATATACATACAATATAATAAAAATATATACGATACTATCTCTTGCGATTAAATTTATATTGCCGCGTGAAAAAAGCAAAGGTTGTATTACAGTACAGCCTAATTATTAAGACTTAATTGATACATCGATCAATTTGCAACGTATATGCGTGACGCGAATGTACGAATAGAGCAGCAGAGAAGGTTTTTATGGCTGCAGCAATTTTATACAAATCATCTACCACACGGTCCCCGTCGAGCCTCTTCTTCGCTCGTTTATTTCTTGTGTACTACAACTCGTCGCTTATTAAGCGATGGGTATATATTCATGCAAACAGTATATAATAGCACAGAGTATACTATTTTATCTCGCGTCTACGATCAATGCATTTATCGATCGGCTAGCAGCAGGATCGCTCAGGTAAAAAGATCTCAGGCTGGTGCGCTGAGAGATGGACGCGTTTGAGCAGGGAAAAATAAAAAATAAAAAAAATGCCGATAGTGAGGGGTATATGTATAATTGAAGCCTAGCTTACACCGGATCGTTGCGAAAGATCGCCTCGATTCACCCACTCACACGGATACAAAGCCAGATCAAGTCTGAGATAAGAGAGAGACGACTCTTACCGTTCGCGCAATTTATTTGCCCGCACACATCTCCACTCGCTAACGGTATTACATACAAATGGCGTATAATATGCGCGAGAAATTCCGTGTCAACTATTGTTTGATTGATCGATCAAGATAAACGAAATTATTTGCTAAGGTACAATAATATAAGTATTATGGTGCGTGGAGAAAAAAAGGACGATCATTTCGTAAACGATAAAATCTTACTTTTATTTTTCTTGTAGGCTTCATTTCTAGAGAAGAATTGTATTTTTCGTGTTCAAGAATGTACCTAATTAACCTAATTTTTGTATTTTTAATGATTTGTAATGAAAGTAATAGTTTTTATTTGAAAAAAAATTATTTTTGACGTTCGTTGCGCATGTAAAGGGACGTTTTTTAGTAGTAAATATTTAAGCAGCAAATTTTGTTAGTGTCGATTATTGTTGAACTAAATTGGGATTATTGAAAAGCTCGTGCGTGACATTTCGTTAAATGTTTTTCATGAGTATGGATGTCAATTCTCGGGACGCATACGCACGTGTGTCAGTTACAAGAACATACTTATACATAGTATTATTTCTCTTTGGTAGATGCAAAAGCTCGAGTCTCTTTCTCTCTCTCTCTCGGCGAGCGAGAGAAGCCAATTAATAACCAGTCCCGGTGCTCAGATTAACGAGCACTCCGACGCTGTAATTATATATGTAGGATAATTATATCCACCGAGGAGAATTTATAGATTTGCTCGGGCGGACACACCGCCAACCCGTTCAGGCATATTTGCTGCGCGATTCAAACTCTCTCTCTCTCTCTCATCTACGTTTATATACTTGTGCTTATCTTCTCGCAAAACCCAAGAGCAACGTGTGTATAACAACTTACATATATACAGAAACAACAAGCCAGGAGAGACGTACCGTCTCGGAGACTAATAGCCGATATTGTCTATAGCTTGGTACATACGATGTATCTTTCGTACGTACCGCGTATATTTATTGTCTACATGGGATATTCCTTGTCAGCTGCTCGTATACGATTATCCACAAAACTGCGTGTACTTTTGCGTGCATTTCCATTTTTTAACTAATCCAAATTCCATGCATTGATCTAATCGGGCCTCGATCATTTTTAACATTTACAAGACGAAATCATTTCGCCATTTTGTTTCTAGCGTTCGATGTCGTTAAATATATTTTTTGCACAGCTATCGAGACAAACGTACCAATTGTTGGAGCTTTTACACACGATAAATGCATGTACAAGGTTATTATTACGAGAAATTAAAAATTATATGCAAGTTTGAGACGAAATAGCCGATGCATGTTCGTGCATTTTCTCGGCGGTTCTCCTCGTTGCGCCCAGCCTGAGGTATAATACTCGCCGACGCGGTTTCCGAGTCTTGACTCGAGTCGCATGCATGGACACGTACACGTAAATTATATATAGATATTTTATATATATATGTATATATTAGCGTATATAAATGAGGTTTATATCTGTATAAATGTGTGCACATTAGATATAGCCTGCGTGACTAACGACCGGCAATTGTCTTTACGACGGCTCATTAATTTCCGCCGCGCAACTACGGGGAGGGGGTCAGCTTCGCGAGAGTGTTTCTCTTTTGGAATTATATTCTAACACTCGACACTCTGTCTTTAATGCCTCATCTCCCACCCCTCCTCCTCCTCCTTTGTTCCACCTCGCTCTTTCTCTCCGCTTCGAAGTCTTTCAGCGCGTATAAGAAAAGCTTTGTGTGCTCGTCGGCGCGTTATTTCTCGCGCGGTGAACGCTGACAAAATTATCGGCACTCTTTCATCGAGTCAACACACCCATCGAGCCTGCTTTTTTCCGCTTCTATGCATACGTGTAAACGCCGGTACGAAGAAAAGAGCGCTCCCGATAAATTTATAAACCATCGGGAGACCGTATATATACTCGTCGTTACAAAAATACAATCGCGAGTCATTACCGCTTATTCATCGTTTTTTTTTCTTCGCTCCCCCTCTCCCTCTCGCTTATTTCTTTTGCACTCTCGCTTTGCTCTCTGACGTTGATTTATCTCGGTCCCCGCCGTCATCAGCGATGAATCGTAAAAGCTTTTCACGTGCGTGCGCGCTGAGACGCGAGCGGAGCCGCGGCTGAGTTTACCCGTAGCGGCGAAAGCGAGCTGAGGACTCGAAAGACTTGAAAGTTAATAACGGGAGCGCTGCTGCGCCCCGGCAGCAGTCGACTCATCCATCAGTATACTCTTAACATTCTAATGGATGGCTTCGTGATTGAATTTTTATGGCCTTGTTGCCACAGCGTTTCGATTAATAAATTATTTAGCGGGAAAAGGTCAGCGGCGCGCTCTCTCATCATCCACATTTTTTACATATCATACACGACATATGCGGATATTTGTATACGCTAATAAATATAATTTGGACTTGTTGTTCATATATTTTTAATTATGTATAGGTGTGCTCACTCTATACTTCGATTTTATGGATTTTACAAATTATCTTAGAATATTCGATCAGTGGCCCTGACATTCGCGTGAGAGAGAGAGAGAGAGAGAGAGAGAGAGAGAGAGAAATAATTTATCGATTAAATATAATGTTGCTCGTCCGAGTCGATTTTCAAGTAAAATCGGTGACGTGCAAAAATGCATAATGCAAATATGTATAGATATTGTGTAGTTATAAGGAAGTCGAAGATACTTATTATTAGTGAGCGTGGATCAAGAGTTGCAGTTTTCAACAAAAAATATCTTACTTACAAAACGATAAAGCCTCCTGAATTTTGTACAGATTTTTACGTAACGTCGAGGAAGCTTTGTTAAACTTTTAAAAAAATCTGTAGTGAATAATTTTTTAATAATACAGCTTAAATTTCGAGTATGTTAATCTTTATTTAATTTGCAACAACTGTTTTCAAGAATGTTGTATTCAAAATTAAAACTGATGAAAAATTTTTGACAATTTTACATAGTATTAAGTAACATCTCTAAAAGGTTGTGTAAAAATTTCACGACGATTAGGAAGCTCTTCATTAAGATATTAATTGTTAAATATAGCTATTTTTTTGTACATTCCCATAAGAACACGTGTTAAAAAGTTGCAATTTTGTATAATAAATATCTCAGTAACGCGAGCTTCCTAATTTAAGTAAAATTTAGCAGTGATCTTTGTATGGGGTTAAAGAAGCTTTATCTAATTTTTCAAAAAAATTTCATTATTTTTTGTGCAATTACATACACAGAGAGTAGACCGTTCATTGGATGACCCTGAATTTCAAATATGTTTTTCTTCAGTTGATTTGTAACAAACTTTCTTAACTACTTTGTATAAGAGAAAAACTTTGTAAAACTTTTGATTTTTTTGCTCTACGGACTCAACACCCTTAAGGTATTTCTACAGCGACAGTCCGTTCAAAAGTTTCCTTCCTATGTAAACTAAAGGTAAAATCATTAGTCGAAATTTTGGTCTATAGATTTTTTTAAAAAGCTAGATAAACCTTCTTTGATACTGTATAAAGGTTGGTGCCAAATTTTAAAAAGTTTCTCTATCTAGATATCAGGATATTTCATGTTGAAAATCACATTTTTTAACATAGGCTCTTATGGAACATTACAAAAAGATATGATTTTCAACAATAAATATCTTGACTTCTAGATATAGAGAAATCTTTTAAAATTTAACACACACTTGAGCACCATGTTAAAGAACATGTATGCAAAGTTTTAAGAAATTCTATAGAAAACCATTTTTACCATATAGAATCACGATAGAACTACCTTAATGAACTTAAACTCACAAATCACCTTTAAAGAAGATATTTTTTTATTTGACTGTTACTCGACAACTGCTTTAATGAAAAATGACGAGATATTATTTTAAAAGTCAGTGACACACAACTCATCCGTATGTACGTGACTTCATGAAACCCATACTATAGGAAAGAAAGTAAAATTGGGGGAGCGAAGGATGGAAGAGCGGAAGAGTGCGCTGAAAAAGTCTTTTCCGGGATGTGGGAGTTTTGGTAAATGGCACGTAACTAATAATTTCTGGTGTCGTGGCGGTATGTGGAAGTACCTTTCTGCTTGGGCTCGCGAGCGAGACTCCCGATTCGTCATGGAAACTCACAGCGGGAAAGAGTTTGCCACCTAAATCAACGACATCCTTATCTGTAAGGCTAAAAGAGAAGAGGTTTACTTCTTCTTCGGATAAAACTTTTCCTCTTTTCGTCGTTTTTTTATTTCTTTTTTTTTCGTATTTTTTGGACCGATGCGTCACTACGCGCGCTCGGCGACGTTCCGCTTTATACGTCTGACGTCGCATTATGTATACTCCCGTTTTCCCGGAATGCCCGCCGTTTCTCTCTTCACCTCATGCACACGCTTCTCCCGTTTGTCATCTCCCCAAAACTCTGCATGTACACATATATATATATACATGCATATATAATACACGTAAAACTTTTTTTCCTTCCATGCGTATGCAAACGTTGATGCACTGCTTTTCTGGAGATCAACGACTCGCGCTCCAATCTTTCTCGCCGCGCGAGTGTACGGAGACACGCGACGAGCGAGAAGCAGCTGATAATGCAAGCTCCAGGATAAGGATTTTTCCCGGAAATATATATTCTTCTCCTCTGGCGAGATTTATCTCACCGTCGCAATATAACTCGCGCGCGGTAGAATATTTTTCTGTAACTTGGACGTGCGAGAGAGAAAGAGAGAGAGAGAGAGAGAGAGAGAGAGAGAGAGATTGAAAGGGGAAAATGTATAAATGCGCCGTGAGGATGGGATGAGGCGAGAGCAGAGAGAGAGAGGCTATACTGTTAGCGACAACTTAAACTCTGATAACGAATGCGAGAGAGCTGCCGGAGACTGCTCGTACGTATAACGAGGCCGGTGAGCAAGAGAAGGGAGCAGGGGGTGGGGGAGAATAGTACGGGAAATAGCAGAAGAGCGATGGTGGCGGAAGGAGCAACGAGCGGGCGAGGAGCCCCGTACGAAGGCGCGAGAAAGGAAGATTAGATGCCGGTAATTAGCGGGAAATATGAGGATAGCGCGCGGCTCGTTCGCTCGGTTAACACGGTACATCGTCCCGTGGAAAGGGCGGGGCAATCCGGAGAAATCGAGGAAGAGAGAGAGAGAGAGAGAGGCTCCTCGCTATCGTTGCCTCCGCGCGCACGAACTAAACATACTCGGCTCGTTAGCGGCGTGTTACGCGATTAACACACCGTACCAGCGACACTCTGTAAATTATACCGTGCTCAGAAGGGCTCTCCGGCTAGCGATATTGCGAATTTCTCGCTCGGCTGTGCCCGCATAGCTAACCGCGTGTTGGTACGTACGAGCACGGGGTTGATGCACGAACATCGAATCTCTCGGAGCTTCCACGCGAGACCGGATCAATGCCATACACGCCGAGGGTATATACACGCCTCTTCCTCTCTATATATATCTTGTGAAATTCAGCGCGGAGGGTAGCTTGTTGACAAACTTGTCGAATTAATCAAGCCTTCCGTCCGACTCCTCCGTAACCCGAGACCTCTGACGGAGCTTCCCTAGGTGCATATATATATATATACATACTATATGCTTATATCTCCAATCGAACATATCTCGCATCGGTAATCATGAACCTGCACCGAGCACTAACGACGACGACGACGACGACTATTCTATCCCTTGATATATGGAGTGCCCGTTCTGTACTTGCTTGTTCGCATTACGATATATATAAATGTATATATATGCTGTAGTGTGAAGGGATGGGAACTCGAAAAATAGCCTCTATACGAGATTCCCTTTTCAAAAATTAAATTCTAAGGTAGACGTTCAAATTTTATTGAACAACTAAGGGTCCGTAGGACGGAATTTGGAGTCAATTTCATGTTCAAATGAATGATTGGTTTTTTTATTTCTAAAGATCACCTTAAAAATTATTTTTTAATTATTCAAATTGTAATAAAATAATAAAAGTGTGAAGCATGCCAGTGCTCCAATTATTGAACACTGTGACTGGTCTCTCGCAACGAAATCTTTTCTTCGATTGCATCTAATTTTGCAGTTTCTGAACTGTGTGGATTTACATTTTTTTGTTGCCAATATTAAAGATTGACTTCGTATTTATAGGTTATATTTTCTTTTTATATTGTCCATACACAGTTTATTGTATGAAAATACAAATTAAAAAAGTGAAGTTCATACGGGCACTCATAGTTTTTATCCAAAAAAAGCAGATTCACATCTTCAAGTTATGATTTTTCACACTATCATTGTACAGATTTGATCGACGTTGATGGGTTTGACCACACCATCTCATAAAAATTTCTACGTCTCAATAAATGATCACCGTATTTTTTAATAACTAATGAATTTACAAAAAATTTTTTAAATTGTTTTCTGTAAGAAATTTCCTGAGGAACCTGAAATGCTTTTTTATCAGTTAAAGCTTTTTTCTTGTGCAAGTATATATCATTTTGATGGATAATAGTTCCACGTATGTCACGTCATTTTTATAAATAAATAAATGCATTCAGGGGAATGAGAAATTATTAAAATACAAGATAGCGTTCAATAATTGGAACATTTACCTTATACTTTATTAAGGGTGTATTGAGTCCGTTAAGAGAAAAATCAAAAGTTATTTTACCATGTTTTTTTCCATACGAAGTCGTTTGAGAGTAAAAATTTATTAAGAAAAGTTATCGCAAATTAACTGAAGAAGAATATATTTGAAATTCAAAGTCATCCAATGGCAGGTCTACTCGCTATGTGATTGCACAAAAAAGGATGAAATTTTTGTGAAAAATTAGACGAAGCTTCTTTAACGCCATACAAAGATCAGTGCTGAATTTCACTTAAATTAGGAAGCTCGCGTTTCTGAGATATTTATTGTACAAAATTGCAACTTCAAACATGCGCTCATATGAGGACATACAAAAACTAGCCATTTTTAACGATTAATATCTTAATGAAGAGCTTCCTAATAGTCATGAAATGTTTACACAACCTTTTAGAGATGTTACGTAAAATTTTCAAAAATTTTCTATTATTTTCGATTCTGGATAAAACATTCTTAAGGTAGTTCTACCGTGGTTCTATGGTAAAAATGGTTTTCTATAGAATTTCTTAAAACTTTGTACATATGTTCTTTAACATGGTGCTCAAGTGTGTGAGATATTTATCGTGGAAAATCATATCTTTTTGTAACTTTCCATAAGAGCCTGTGTTAAAAAATGTGATTTTCAACATTAAAATAGAGAAACCTTTAAAAATTTGGCACCAATCTTTATGCAGCCTCAAAGAAGGTTTATCCAGTTTTGTAAAAAAATCTATAGAAAAAAATTTCAACTGATGATTTTACCTTTAATTTACATAGGAAGCAAATTTTTGAACGGACTGTCGCAGTAGAAATACCTTAAGAACAAAACAGAGAATAAATCTTCAAGTTTTATGCATGTCTACTTATTTCGATGCACATCTCTCTGAAATTACTTTAGATATTATCTACTATGATCCTTTTCTGTTTTATTTTTTATGACAGGCCAATATACGCGCATTGTCGACGAGTTTCAACTATTCTTGAGGAGCTTATCGCTCGAGCCCTTTATATCATTGAAAAGTCAGAACGACAAGTTGACGTGAGCTTGTCGCGGTGCACAGTCACAGAGGATTTTCCAATTCTTTATGCGACTCTCCGCTTCATATACGTTCCAATAATAATATATGGGTGTATGTGCAATTTATAGTTTGTGTGTTACTTTCGATACATATATATATAATATAGTGTAGGCCATTTCGAAATAAGTTAGTTCTCTTGTCACGTGCTTTAACATTGATTAGCGTCCATGCGCGACAGAGAGACAAAGTGCAGCGATACATCACTGTCACTTCGGCTCGACGTTCGTCGTCGTCGTCGTCGTCGTTCGCGTCGCAGCGCTCGTTCCGTCCTAACCGGAGTGACATCGCGATAACAACGTAGCGGCTTTCTCCCTCGCTCCCGCCGTCGCCGCCATTCTCGAGTATTTTTGGCGTGACTGGAAAGCTTGATGGCCGCGCACAGTCGCACTGATGAGCGACGAGAAGAAACGCGATGACACTGCGTATTTATGAGAGTCATTAATATTTATGAAGAAAAAAGGACGGGAATAAGAAGGCGAAGAAGAAGAGAAAGAAAGAAGAAAAAGTTGCGTATCTTCGTCACATTTAATTTGAAGAGTCATGAAAGGGAGCCACTGCGCGAAATCATAAGTGTTTCACCGTGACATCTGGTGGATATAAATTTTTGTAGCTCCCTCTCATTCTCCCTTCGCGTCATAATAACTTTATTATTTTATTTTAGCTAATGTTACGTATGGCGTAATATCGATTAAAATAAATTAATATTGGCAGTAGCAAGATTCGTTAATGAAATTTATATATATTATTAACTTTTTTTTTCATTTCTTTGAAAATAAAGCATTGAATAAAGGTCCGCATGGATGATGTTGGAAATTTTAGAGAAGGAGAAACGTTTTTCAGGCAGCAGTGCTTGCACCAGACACAAATTAATATCGGCAGTAGCAAGATTCGTTAATGAAATTTATATTATTAACTTTTTTTCATTTCTTTGAAAATAAAGCATTGAATAAAGGTCCGCATGGATGATGTTGG
>JAPYYW010005397.1:0-10285 GCA_030522545.1 Cremastinae sp. A BG-2022a
TTAGTTTAATCAACAAATCATTTCTTTACAATTACATTTCAACTTAGTTGCTGGTATACGACCGTAGCATTTTGTTGAGGCAACTTGAATTTGTGTAATTGAACCAAATAATTTTCTCAGTGTATAGAATCCCAAAATTGAAAAAAAAATTTGAAAATAATAGTTGAAAGTGGTAAACACAAAATAATATGGATTGATATCTAAAAGGGTTAAAAAAAATAGAAGGTTGTTTCAAATAATTTTGTTTTAGTTTTTTTCAAAGAATACATCAAAAAACAAAGAAAATAAATTATAAAAGTAATAAATTATATAAATAATAAATTGTAAAAGAGAATAAATTAAACTTCAAAAATCTCTTGTATATTTTGTTTACACTTTCTTTTTAATTCATTAACAAAGGGTTCGCATGATTCGTTTTAAACAATTTGTCAGATATATTTAAGGTGGTTCGATAGCAAAACCCATTTATTTAAGAGAAATTTTAAAAAATTACATGTTTTGTAGAAAAAGAAAACAAATCGAATAAATAGAGTTGAGTTATTCTACCGTTTAGTTTCTATAATATTTAAAGTTAAAGTTGTTGTGGGGTGTAATATTTTTGATAAGATTTTGATAAAAATTTGCGATAAAAGTCTGCACGTGTGTAACAATTTTTAGGACTGATTCACAGTACGGAAGTCGAGATTTTTATTGGTAAAAATCACAGGTAAAATTCTAGAAGTCCGGCTCATTGTCTGGGAGGGAGGGAGAATTTTTTTTGTGTTGTATATGATAAAAAAGTAAACATAATAATAATCAATAATTGGAATATTATGGGGTGCAGAGACGAAGCCCCGAGTTGGAGGAGGGTAGTGGTGAGTAAAGGGTGGGGGAGGTTTCCAAAACATAATGCAACAAGAATATGGTGGCAGTCATCCCCTCTTCAAAAGTTATGAAAGTTAAAAAAATTAATGTTCCTCTTTCGGCAAATATCCCCCCCCCCCCTTGGACCTTGTGCGTATTCTGTATGATGTTCAAACAGGGTCCAGGGGTGAAACTCCGCACTATCATGGAAATACTTTTCAACAAGCATAAATGTGTTAGTCTACTACCATGTAATGCTTTTTACACTATCATGTAAATGCTTTTTAACAAGCATAAATTTGTTAGATTACTACCATGTAAATGCTTTTTACACTATCGTGTAAATACTTTTTAACAAGCATAAATGTGTTAATGGGGGGGGGGGGGGCTTCACCCCTGCACGCCACTACGGGATCCGCCCCTGAACTCCGTTTGGACATCATACAGAACACGCATAAGGTCCAAGGGGGGAGGGGAAACTGCGAGACATTGATAATTTTTCTGTTCTACCCTCCCTTGCAACAGATACACTATATAGAGGTGTATACACTATTGTATTCACCTCGAATCCTTCTCTCCTTATCCTTCTTCAAATCTTCTTAATTACTTATTCATAAAATATGTCTAATTAATACTTGCTTCCGCCGGGCTAATTTACTTATTTGTACATCCCTGTTACCGTTTTGAACAAAAAAATTATCGCCCTCCCCTCCTGACGATGAGCCTACAATTCTAAACTTCTATAATTTTACCAAATCACAATTTTCAGTACCCCGCTATAAGAGCACGTGTTAAATATTGGGATTTTCAACAATAAATATCTCAACTTCTACAATGTGAAGCCTCACGAAATTTGGCATGGATCGTTGTACAAAAATTTGTTTATTTTTTTTACATAAATTCGAAAAAAAATTTTTTTTTACATTTTTTCAATCATATAATAAGCACAATTGACCTAGGCCAACCTTGTAATTCGAGTATGTTGTTCTTTAGTCAATTTGCAACAACTTTTCTTAATAAACTTTTACTCGAAAAGCACTTATTCCCTGAGGAAAATTGAGCAGCAATTTTTCGATTTAACTTTCACCCCACAACGACCTTGGGATTTCTCCATCCAAACGTCATAAAAAAAATTATCTATAAAAATAACATTTGAAATCGACATTTAAGAAAATTATGAAATAATTAAAAATGTTAGAGTACCACTTACAGAAGTTATATTAAAAAAGTCAACTTGATATACGGTCCAGTTTTTGAGAAGAAAATTATTGTAGAAGATTGCAAAAATTTTCCATTTTTTTAATTTTTGAAAATAATTTAATACTCTCGAACTTCAGCACAAGTGAGGAAAATTCAATAAAAATAGCATAATGTTTCTTTTATGATTATTGATTGCATTTCCAAAAATTCTTCATGTTTTATCTGTTTATGAGCACTACTACTTATTCGTGAAGGGGAGCGGCACTTTGTTATCGAACTATTTGAAAAAAATTAGAGGCTTCAGCATTTATAAATGATAACCTTCATGAAAAATTTTTAGTGTAGATAATCGACTTAATTACCGATAAATTAATTATTAAAAATCGCTCATTTTCGCTGTCAAAGCATAATAATGATACGAAAATTCTTACTTCTGCTCACTTCAACATCGAATCTATTTCATCATTAATCGTAAAATTTTTACGAAAAACGAAACTTATGGTAGTTCTCCAGCAAAGGTCCGTATTTTGTGAGGGCACCAGAGGGGCAACAAAAAATTATAAAAATAAGTGGTTAATTTTTTTTTTAAACGCATGATTGTTATACATAGATGTCTTTATTTACTTATTTATGTTATTTTAAAAGTCACGTTGCGGGCAACGTTGCCAAATACTAGAAGAAACGATGGAGATCTGCGATTTATAGCTAAAATTTCCACTAAATGTCTATTTTATTTTATTAGAAAGCTCGGTAAAAGGCCCATACTTTTTTATTAAATTGCATATTTTTTAATAACGAACAAAATGAGAGGTTTTTTTAAATTTAGATCTGCAGTCTTTAACAACCTAAAAACTCAAATAATTAGGTATAATTACAATCTTGGGCCATGTTTGCGTGTTAAAAAGCACATTTTCAATTCAATTTTTCTCGAAAATGACATCGACGAACCCCCTCGGTATTTTTTTCTAATAAATTAGGAACTACTCAATTTATTGATATACCCATCAATATAAAAATTTTCTGCAGACTTTCGTTTGGCTGGAGAACTACCTTAAATGAAGTATATTTCTGCGAATCCTATCGTATAGAAGAAAAGTGGCGTTATCGACCAATTTTTTAAGAAAATCGTTGTTAAACATATAAGTATTTGCTCGAATATTTCATGGATATCGTTTGGTATTTCACTATATTGAAACTGTCGCGTACAACCGCCGAATTCAAACGTGCCCACAATTTACACTCATACTTTCTGTGCATGCATCTTCAAGTTTTTTTTACTTATTTTGTTCGATGAGTGTGTACATCTTTCTACCTCGGTTTCCTGAAAAATTTTTTTGCAAATTACTTTTCTTTATAATCGAAAAGTAACGTATACTTTTTCGATTACGTGAAATTTTGAAATTTTAAGGTCAGTAGCCTCGATTACTACTCAAACCGTTGATAAATAATTAATTATTGATATTGCAATTACCGGTAAATAAAAATTTCAATTTTGTTGACAATATACATAAATTTCCTTATCCGTTTTTATTTTTTATTATAACGATCTCTACTTTTTCGTAAATTACGTTAATAATGTAGTTACAAATGACTTTTGACTAGTCTGCAGTGATAGGACTACCTCAAATCCGGCGCGTGTAACGTATGTGGGAGTGATTCCACGATATAGCAACGTCGATCAAACGTTTCTCGCTTGACCCAAGAATAGATGACACTTGGCGCGTCATGGAAAATAGAGATTAACAGACAAAAAGAAGCAGTCGAGGAAAAAAATAAAAAAAGTTAAATCAGCGCGACGCTCATTAGCGATGAGAATACGATTGGAATGGAGGGAAGAGAGGTCGAGAAACGACGGTAAATCGTGTACGATGTCGCCGTAATTTTTAATTGAGGATAGCAGAGAAAGAATTTGTGAAATGACCGTATTATCTCTTTCTAATTAAAAAGAACGGCGATATTATGCGCTGTTTGTTGCATGAGAACGATAAATGCCCGCTGGACACGTGTCTCTATCTCAAATCGTATCGAAATCACGTGTACGTATCGACGAGTCGATCGTCCGAAGCTCGGCGCTATGTCGTAACGCACACACTCGAGTCCGAGATATCGGCTCAACCGCCTATACTCTCGCCATCCAACCAAGAAACAATAATGATTCCGGCGGGTACACCCGGATCAGAGGAAAAGTCGCGTGCACGTCCTCTCTCTGCGAACCAATTTGACTTTTTCGGCGCTTATTCAAGAAACCTTTTATTATTTTTTCTTAAGGTAGTTCTATCATAAAATCGTTTTCTTAGGATTTTGTTAATTTGCAGAAACCTTCTTTGATACAATGCGCAATTGTATTGTATTTCAAAAGCTTTCACTACGTAGAACTTGAAATATTTATTGTCCAAAATCACTATTTTCTGCAGTCTTCCATAAGAGCACCTATTAAATATTACGATCTTCAACTCTTGATATCTTAAATTCTGGGTAGAAGAACTTATTGAAATTTTACACAGCTCTTTATTGCACTTCGAAGAAGCTTCCCTGAGTTTTTTAAAAAAATCCTAAGATTGTAATTTTTTTAATTTTCATACATACGTAACAAGTACAGGTCATCTTGGATGATCTTGAATTTTGAGTATGTTGTTCTTGAAACAATTTGCAACAACTTTTCTTAATAAACTTGAGCTCAAAAACTACATGGTATCGAGATAAATTGAGATAAAAACTTTTGATTTGACTATACTGATAGAAGTACCTTAAGGAGGTTCTAATGGAATTTTAAAGTCTGGAGAATTTCCTGAAAATATGACGATTCGATAGAAAATAAAATTAGCTTTCTAACAAGCACGAAATTTATATAAAATTTATATATATTTATATTTATATAAATTTATATAAAGTTTCATAACCTTATAAGGTTACCAAACTTTCTGTGAAGAAAAATACATTTGAAAATTACAAATTTACACGGTAATATTGCTTCGCGTATGAGATTGTTGCAACACATTTTGAAAATTGTACTTGGAAAAATTATAAAAGAAAATCCGTCATCGTCCGTTAGTAATAAAGCAATCACGTATTTTCCACTTTCCTCATTCCCCTCGGAATTCCCCATCAATAAATCAATTAAGTATTTCCCAATATCCAAATCCCAGAATATTTGTCAAAACTTTCCCAATTCCCTTATTCCTATTTTCATTTATCCTTTTACAACTGTCCATTGCCTCTCGCTTACCTCTCTCTCTCTCTTATACTGCTCCCTATTTCCCTCTCTCCTTCCTCACCCTCCCTTCCAAAACCGTATAAATACATGGGCCCCAAAATGTAAAATCATCACTTCTAACTAGTACTTCTCATCTTTCACGTCGTATTCTGTAATTTCTAATAAAATCAAATTTATTAAAAATCCTTTTAAAATTTACTCCCAACTTAACAAATTGAAATAGCGACACGAAGAATATTTCGGAGTGTCATAGTCTCAATAAGGAATTAAAATTCTTAAAAGTATGAGACAGAGATATAATTATTATTCATTGCAACAATTAATACACGCAGACACTATAGAGAATTATATGAATTTTTGATACGAGTTTCCTAGGAAGATATTATTTATGATATCAACAAAAAAGTGGGGTCATCGAACAAATATGAAAAATTTATCGAGTTAATCGACAGATCACTGTGTTCAACTTCTCATTCGTATTCGTTCACAAAAGTTAGCTAATTTTTAAAAGTATAAATTAATTCAATATATTATTCTTCTGCAACGCATTAATAGAAGTGAATCTCGTATGAAAAAGTAAATAAAATAAAGCTTTCTTCAAATTGAGGTTTTGTATGAATTCAATTTTCAAATAGTTATTGTATTGACTACTCTGAAGTTACAACCTCCTTAAGTCCGTAGAGCAAAAAATCAAGTGTTTGACGTTTTTTTCCCATAAAAATCGTTTGAGAGTAAAGATTTATGAAGAAAAGTTATTGCTGCAAATCAACTGAAGAAAGACATATTTACAATTCAAGGTATTCCCAGGACAGTTCTACTCTCCATGTGATTGAACAAAAAAATGATGATGTTTTGTTTTAATTACATGAAGCGTCTTTAACGCCATACAAAGATCAGTAAAAAATTTCATTTAAATTAGGAAGCTTATTATTGACATATTCATTATATAAAATTGTAACTTTTAACACGTGCTCTTATATGGGAAGATACAAAAGATAGCCTTTTTTAATAATTAATATCTTAATGGGAAGCTTCCTAATCGTCATGAAGTTTTAACACAACCTTTTAGATATGTTACTCAATATTACGTAAAATTTTCAAAAATTTTTTATCATTTTCGATTTTGAACACATCATACTTAAGGAGGTATTATAACGAAAGTACGAAATATACTATTTCTTCATCTGTTATATGTCACGAAAGATGTTATGTACTGCTATTTTTTAAAGTTTATTCATTAAAAAGTTATGATTTTTCGAGTAAAATCCTGAATTTCTTGTGTTTTGTATCGATTTCGTTAAATAACAATAATAAAAATTAATTTTTATCCATTATATCCAATGCATGTTCTTTTTCTATATGAAACCCAAACTACTCTCCTGAATTTTTCAGATTTGTTAAACGAGCCTAAGTATAGTAAAAAACTGTAGGACATTACACAAACCCAGGTGTGTCTAGGGAGAGTCGCTGATTGTAGTGTGTGTAGGAAGGCTTAAAAAAACCATTACTTGAAATTCACATTGTAACTATTCTACTTGATATGTCGGCGATGGAAAATCTAATATTTTATGGATTATTTACATGAATAAGTATTATAATAAGTAAGTACACCGATTGTCATAATGACTTTTTCAAAACTGATATAGTCAGTTTACTTTTAATAAATTGTTATATACAGTTTACGATATCATAGAATACAGTCGAACCTCGTTATAACGAACCTCGTTACAACGAACACTCATTACAACGAACGGCGCAACCTTACTATGACGAACGACGCAATCCCCCACTTCTTATGCTTTTCTCCTCCGTAACCAATGAAACAGTAGTTCGGCCCTCTGAGTGCGGTAAGACTGAGGTTAGAGAGGAGTGTTCGTTATAATGATGTTCTCTGGCTCGGACCGTTCGTTATAATCAGGTTCAACTGTATTTTCATCACAATTTTCTTTTCATGCATCGTCATGAAAAGAAAAACGAAATATTTTGAAAGCCAGTTAAAATCTCGAAAGTTCTAATACATTCTAATGTAAGCGTGGCCGAGCCGTACCAATTTATATAGTATATAATTACAAATAAGCTTGTCCTAATATACATATTAAAAGCTTTTTAAATAAAATATCCAATTTTATTGGAAAAAATAGAATTTTTTTTTCTTGTTGAACTTGAAAAAGTTTTAACAATTCTGTAAAGAAATCAATACTTATTTGTTTAAATTATCAAATTTATATTTGGTTGCTTATTATTAACCCTTCGTGTGTACACTATATTTTTTGATACACCCCGACTAGAATTTCTGGTCAAGCAGCTGGAAGATTGATCAAGGATTGATCAAGTTTCAGTAAAGATATCTGTATAACAGTAGGCTTGATCAATCTTGATCCATTCTTGATCAATATAACCTGAATACCGATTGGTAAGCAAAACTTGATCAAGATTGATCAAGCTATCTTTACAACAGCGTTAATAGTGTTTCCAGTACTAAACTTGATCAAGCTATCTCTACCACAGCTTGAATAGCGAAATCTGGATCAAGTTGCTTGATTATGATTTTTCTTTCTTTTAATTCTGCCATTTTTAACCCCCAAAATGTATAAAATATGTCGACGCTTCTTACGAAAAGTAGCACGTTTGAAATTTCTTACGAAAACTAGCACGGTTATGGCAAAATATGGATTTTTTTGAAGTTTTAAGCTGAAAATCGGTGTAATTTTGCAAAAGGAGATTAGAAAACGAATTGTTCACATTACATGGATTTTTATAAATGAATTCAATTTGTTTATGCAAAATAGGGATGTTTTCGAAGTTTTAAGCTGAAAATCGGTGTCATTTTACACCGCATTGTGAACAATTCATTTTCTAATCTCCTTTAGCAAAATTACACCGATTTTCAGCTTAAAACTTCGAAAAAATTCCTATTTTGCATAAACCACTTGCATTTATTTATAAAAATCCATGTAATATGAACAACTTGTTTTCTAATCTTCTTTTGCAACATTACACCGATTTTCAGCTTAAAACTTTGAAAATATCCCTATTTTGCATAAACAAATTGAATTTATTTATGAAAATCCATGTAATATGAACAATTCCGTTTTTGATCTCATTTTACAAAATTCGACCGATTTTCAGCTAAAAACTCCGAAAGCAATATATACATATATTTATTTATTATATTTAAGCATCAAATTTAAAAACAGAACCAAATTTGAATGATAATCTGTAAAGTGTTAGAATAGCCGAGTGGGTAGAATGCTCGACGTTAGGTAGGCAGGTTAGATAGGTAGGCGCAGGTTCAAACCCCGTCAGCGGAAAAAAATCTTTCAGGTGACAAAGTGAATTTAATCGGGCGAAATGAGGTAGAAAGTATAAAATAGGTAGGATTCGCTGTGAAAAAGAGTAAAATAATTTTTTTACGATTATTTTAGCAAATTTTAGCCTTAATCAAGATATCTTGATCAAGCCTCAATAAAGGATCTTGATCAAGACTTGATTGAGATGAGCGTCTATACAAGATGTCAAGTCTTGATCAAGAAGCTTGATCAATCTGTACCAGAGTAATCAAGTTGCTTGATGCCTGCTTGATCAAGCCTGGACCAAAAATTCTAGAAGTAGATAGGTGATATGTAAATTTAGTCTTTTTATCACCGCTTTTCCGCGATTCTGATTGATTCGCGGTGATGCCAGTTCGATCGTTCAATGCGAGACTAACTTCATTTTTTATCCACTTTGAAACTGATGGCTCGAATTGTATCTGTAAGTTAAAAATTTCAAACATCGAAATGTCATCTTATCGAAACGTCAGTACTCGAAGAAAAGTGCAACTGACTAAAAGTAGCCGAGAAAAATATAATAAAGTATATGCAGTTATCGACACGAGAAGCAGTTGATCTTTGAAAAATATTTTCTAAAAGTAAGTGGTAGCCCAACTTGGATTCTTTAAATTAGTAATCATTTAAAATATAACACAAATCAAGACTTTTGTTTAACAAAATAGAAAATTGGTTTTATAATAAAAATATCGATATTTATACTTAAAAGTAGTTTATTTTCTTAAGATGTACTACATGTCCAAAAAGTTGCCAATGTCAAACGTTTGCAAACGTTAATAATAAAAATAAAATTTTTTTTTTGAAATATTGAATAAAGCTTTTATAATGTTATTGTATTAAAAAATGCTATTATTACACTGAGAACATATTTAGTTGAAAAATATTTAGTTGAAAATATTTCGTCGAAACAACACCTGTTTATTTGAAATAATTAAACTTCAGTTCAATCAACCAAGAATTTAGTTCAATTTGCAAAATAATATCGTTGAACGTATTGAAACAAATATTTTGTTGAATCAACCAAATTTCGTTTTCAGTGTATATTTTCACTCGACAACTATATCTCAAACTTGAAATTAATCTACGCTATATAATATTGAAAAATTTGTAAATATTGCATTTTATTCAAATTCAAAACAAACTCAAAAAAAATTAATTTGCTGAGTTCACGAAAATTTATTTTTGAACTCTTTGATAAAATTCATGACAATAACGGGAGTATTGTTAAACTTTTAAGAAATTTTGAATGAATCGTTTCCTTGGTGATCTAAAAATTAGCGATGGCGCCAGTCAAACGGAATGCTGGGTAATCCTCGTGGGAAGATATGACTTTGTATCTTTCGTCGACAAAATTGAGCAAAAGCCAATATTTTGTTTATTACGTTCCAAGTAACATCGAACGAAATCTTCCATTCGTCGTTGCCGCAATTTATATACGACTTTATGTATAACGATAACGATCACTCTCTGCTATAGAGGGAGTGTGACATCGCGCGCTCTTCCACCCTTGACACGGTCCAACGGCTTTATCGCCCGGAGGATTAGAATCACAGTAGACAAAACAATTGTCAGGCGTCGCTTACTGTTTACGAAAAATAAGCTTCCGTTATTTTCTCAGATAATTGATATATATATATATATATATATATATATATATATATATATATATATATATATATATATATATACACACATTAGG
>JAPYYW010005411.1:0-19412 GCA_030522545.1 Cremastinae sp. A BG-2022a
GATAGAACTTCACAACAGGTAAGTTCGTTTAATCGGCTAATTATATCCTCGTCTCGTTCTCGAGATTACAATGGTAGATGTTTAGAGGTAATAAACAACCATTATTATTATTATTATTAGTATTTAGATTCATCAAATTCATACATTTTTTAAAATTAAAAGGAACATTTCTTAAACAAGCACAGCCTCCGCAAAATTGCTCCTATCCGACTCAATTGGTCGATTATAAAAATTTGCAAAAACTTGCGAATCTTTGGACCACCCTGCTGTTGTTTTAATTATACTTAGGTCTATTCCTTTGGCCAGAGCTGTCGACGTTGCCGCATGCCTTGTGCTATGCGGCGTGTATTCATCGCCTACTCCACTAAGCTTTAACATAGCTCTAATCCATCGGCTTATGGATTGTCCAGTTGCCGCTTTATACGGTTTTCTCGATGTTATAAACAAATTATCACAGTCTTTTCTCAATGGGGCTGTTAATGTTAAATACCGCTCCAAAAAGGATGCCACGCATATCTCGGGCTTATCCTTAAAATATCTTATTAATAATAAAGGCTGGTATTGTCCTGGACGGGAAATCTTGATTAAATTTGTTATTTTAATTTCGAATCCGTCCTTTGATCGCTTAATATTACTTAACTTAATTAGAGATAAAGTCTGAATTCGATGCGCTGTCGCAAGCGCCATTAGTGTAACGAGCTTCTCAGATATTTTTTGCAGATTTGAATCTTCAATCGTACAATGACTCGCGAGAGTGCGCAGCACTACGTCAGGGTTCCAAGTTTTTTCATATTTGGGTTTTGTTGGACGTAGTCGAAAAATACCTTTGAAAAAACGTGCGAGAACGCCACTTGTGGTGATATCTTTGACTGAGATTAGCGATACAGCCGACCATGCTGAATTCAGGGTCCCATAAGATGCTCCATCTTCGAATTTTTTTGTTAAAAACTTTAATAAGTCGTTCTCATTTGCTTCATGAGGGTCAATCTTTGCGTTTGAACAATACTCCCACCAGGCCTTTAATGGACTTGCGTACTGTTTTATTGAAGAATCCGCCAACGACGCAACAAATATATCTATTGTTGATTCCGGTAATCCTTTTCTCGTGAAAGCGTTCCGGATAACTTGCCGGCAATTAAACGCAAGTTTCTCGCTAGCGGATGACGAATCGACCTACATGGAGACAACAATAAATCATGAGATGGATTGAAATATATAGGCTTCTCGCATAGGCGTGAAAAGAATAACGGGTACCACGGTTGGTTCGGCCAATCTGGTACTACAAGAATCCCACAGGCCCCTTCCGCAATTATTTTTTGTAATACTTTTGGTATGATTGCAAAAGGTGGAAACGCATAGAAAAATGTATTTTTCCAAGTTATGGTAAACGCGTCAATCACTATGGCCTCGGGATCTCTATGCCAAGCACAAAAGGCCTCGCATTTTGCATTAGCTCTTGTCGCGAAAAGATCTATTTCCGGCACACCCAATTGACGAATAATTTTTTCATATGCAAAATTCGCTAGCTCCCATTCCGTGTCTACGTTTTGGTTTCTAGATTCGCGATCCGCGTCCTCATTATTTGCCGACTTGATATATGATGCGAACACTCGAATCTATTTAGCCTCGCACCATTTCCATAACTCTTTAGCACGGCTAACCAAACCCGGGTATTGAACCCCGCCCATACGATTTATGTATGAAATCGCAGTCGTGTTATCGATACGCAGTAAAATCTGAACTCCATGTAAGTCAGAACAAAAACACCGCAAAGCTATAAACGCCGCCGTGAGCTCGAGGTAATTAATATGCATGGTCCTTTCGCTCTCTTTCCAAAAACCGTGGGCACCCTCGCCATTGCAATGCGCCCCCCAACCGGTCAACGAGGCATCCGAGAAAATTTCGCGTACATATACAGGGCTTGCTATCGATTTCTTTGCAAATTGCAGCTTTTCTTTCCACCAATCAAAATCCTCGCGTAGGGATATTGGTATATGCATCATTGCCTCATAATCTTGTCTATTTTCTAGGAGCGCCTGAAAGATTTCCTTCTGGAAAGCTTTTAAGTATGCACCGCTATACTCTAATGCCGGACTATATGATACAAGAGTACCTAAGAATCGGGCAAATTCTCGAATCTTACAAACAGTCTTTCGCGAGAATACTTGTACTAAAGTTTTCGCAGCTTCTTTCTTATCACTGGGGAGCTCCAACAACATATCGACTGAGTTAATGTTAAATCCCAGGAACGGGCAAATTTGCGTTGGTTCCAAAATACTTTTTTGCTTATTTACTATAAAACCCAGCGATTCTAACAACTCGATTGATGCCGCTACATTACGTGAGCAACTCTCGTAATTCTCACCTATACATAGTAAATCGTCTAAGTATATAACGGATAGGAATCCCTTTGCCCTTAGCCTGCTAACTACCGGTTTCAAAATTTTTGTAAATATACACGGTGCTGTGGATAGACCGTTCGGCAAACAAGTAAACTCATATAACTGTCCCTTGAACATAAATCGTAATAGTTTACGGCTATCTTGATCTACCGGGATCGAATAATAAGCATTTTCTAGATCGACTTTTGCCATAAAATTATTTCGCGATACAATTTTTACCGCGGTTCTCCAATCTTCCATTTTGAAGTGTTCCGTTTGTAAAAACTCATTTAAGCGCTTTAAATTTAAAACAAACCGATGAAACCCATCTTGCTTTGGCACCAAGAAATAGCTTGAGAGGAATTGTCCTTCCTCCGGAAAGCAGGATTGAATAGCACCGAGATCTAATAATTTTTCTATCGCGCGCTCAAAGTCCCTTTCCTCATTTTTATTTTTTAATGCTAGGTCTCGGGGCAATTTTTCTTGAATAACCGGTTGTACAGTTACAATTTTATACCCACTTATACAACGCACGACAAAATTTTCGGCAATCTTTTCCCATTCGGGCATAAAATAACGAAGTCTTCCCGCAGGTTTAAATACCTCTACTTCTTTGACGACTTCTCGTCCGAGGGTTGAGACTGCTCTGGCAGACGATTCTCCTGTTGTGCACGTCCTCCTTTCCGGGGACCTCGTTGGTTGTTGCCCACCTGATTTGTTCTCTGGAACCTCGCAGGTGGGCCTTTCCAGTTTACCGAAACGTTTTTCTTGAACGGAACTTTCGGCGCCGTCGCTGTTTTTGCCAGTTGCAGCTTTAGATCGAGGCCCGCCTTCTCTATTGCTTTTGCCGATTTTAGTTTTTCGGATAAATCCTCACCGAACAGAAATGTATCGGTTTCGACTTTGCCCAGGATCGTCCTGGCTCGTTTGTCCAAACCCGGTAAAATATACGCTTTTCTGGCTACGGATTCCTTATGATGCAGATCTGTTATTAATTTTCCTGCGTCACACATGAGCTTCAACAACTCGCTTCTGTCCACGCCCTCCTTTTTGTCATTCAGGAGCAGGGTGATTGCTGTTCCTAAAGCCGACAGTGCTGAGCCGATCAGACGCTGTGAGTCTATGAAATGTCGGTCACGTTTCACTGCCATCTCATTCAGTGAGGAAATAAGCTCCGGGTTCAATGTTGGTGCTTCCAGCGGACAGTTTCCTTCACGCGAATAGTTCTTGAGCAGCTCTGCTCGCTTTTCCTTTTCCAAGCCGGAACTGATCCAAGCTTTCCACCGAGAAGCCAAGCCTGAATGAAACCTGAACTCTTTCGGTTTGTTTGACGCAGGGTCCTCGCCCAAAATCTGCAGCTCCTCTTCGTCTATTGGAACCTCTTCTATATCAGGATCCAACATGTCAAACTCGTGTTCACTGCACGAGTTTTCTTGCTTTTCTGTGCTTAAAGCAGCTGCAAGATAATATTCAATACATGAATAAGGGACTGGGTTATGTTAGCAAAAAAGCAAACATAACCTATATGGGGTGCGATAGGCAACCGTCTTATCCACAAATAAGCTCTGGCCATATTACATCCAACCTTGTATCGCCTCCAGACGTGCGATCTCGTTGTCCCCAATAGAATAAAAAACACTTACCTGACTCGAGAAATTGCGAAATGTCGTCTATCGACGCATTTTTTGTCTCGACATTTCTTGTCGAACATTCTGGATCTTGGCGCGTCCCCGACGCCGCCAACTTTTTTAGGTTATGATAATGGTCCTCAAGTTTCTTAATCTTTTTATAGATTTTTTCTATTGCGGATTCTTCCGCCTTTCTTTTCTTGTCCTCCTCTGACATAATATCCAGATGAAGACAATTATAATGATGATAAAATTAATAAAAATCTCTCTTCAGTTTGACTCTGAACCGATGCTTTTGGCACGAAAAAACGTTATGAGGGGAACACACGGAATGGGGGTACAAGAGGGCTGGCCCGGTTCCCCGTTCCGTTTTTTGACTCTGAATATTCGTGGAATTTGGCATGAAGTAGGAGACGAGGATATAATTATAGTTAATGAATGTAATTATTGAATAATATAGTTAATTAAGTAAAATAAAACAAGTCTCCAAATTTATCTACAGCTTTGCTAAATATTTTGTTAAAACAAAATAAAATATTTTTTTTAAATTAGTTTTCGAAAAATAATTATCTTTTACTTTATAAATCGTTGCTGATTGATCTCATTTTCCTACCGATGAAGGTATTAAAAAAAATAAAGCATCAACAAACGTTTCAACGAAAATTTAAATAAAGTATGAAACTTTGAAACAATCAGACGAATATTTTTGTTGTTCCCTCGAATTACGTATTCGCGTAAAATTTACGTTTTACGTCTTTTTGGTGTCTCCATTTGTAAAAAGAGCAAGAAAACGTAATTCGAGCCGTCGATTGCTTCTGACAGGAATCAATTTGTCGTAATCGATATTCACAGAGCTCTTTCCTATAATAACAATAACGCGAATAATTGGAATAATAATGATCGTCGGTAGAGTACACCGGGGAAGTTATGCCCCGGGGGAAATTGAAACATATCCCCGCGGATATAAATTCATTTATAATGATGAAAACTAGTGTTAACGTCGTGTTGATCAAGTATCGATCAAGCACACCACCTTCGCGTATTATTATACGGCTCATGAACGTGAATGGGTATACACGAGGGCATGAAAATGAAAATCTGATGCGCAGAGATCGTAGATACCAAACAAAAAGTAACGAGTAAAGGAGCAATAACGAAAAATAAAAGACAACACACTCTCTCGGAAACGATGATTATTAAATCGATGTACGAGATTCGAAGCCCCCACCCCATCGAGTTTAAGTCACGTGCGTGAAAAGCTGGTGGCTGCTACCACCGATTTTAATTAAGTGAGCTTTAAATTATAGTCAAGGTATATTTTATAAAGTTTCTCTCTCTCTCTCTCTCTCTTTTTATCTCGTTCTTCTCATCGCGTCGTCTCGTTTTCCTCGTTTATATATCTCCGTCTCTTTCTGCCTCTTGCGCTTATCTCTCTCTCTCTCTCTCGCTCTCTCTCGTAAATCTGTTTTTCTCTCTTTGTGGAACCAAATAGAGGACAATAATTGAGCCAGCTGGGGCGAGAGACGAAGAAAATCATTTTTACCCGAGTGCGTATCCGTACACGTATAATGTACACGTTTATAAAGAATTTTGTACTAATAACTGTAATAAAGCGTGCATGAATGCCTCATTAATATCTCTCTTTCACTTTTTTTTTCTTCATTTTTTTTTTATTCATCGCGTTTTTCTTCTTCTTTATTCGTTCTTACTCACCGCAAAAGTGCAACGGATCGTGCCAGCCTTTTGCCACGGTGATCGTTACTCAATTTCCTCAAAGCTCCATCCCTGAATTACGCTCATTGCACCTGACCCGCCCGTCATTTTATTTTTGTTCGAGCCACCCGTAAATTCTTACTTCCTTCCCACTTTGAATCTTATTTTGCTCCCTTTTTCTCTCTCTACCACGTACGAACTTGGCAATCCAGAAATATGATGAGTTTCCCTAAGTTTTTCGTGGTATTTAAGTGTTCAAGAGTAAATATTTATTGACAAAATTATTCAAATTACAATTCTTTCTATCATACATTCTGTTACAAATTAATGGAGTCGAAAAATACTTGTATCCATGGAACTAATACTTTGACTAGATCAAAAAAATTGTTTTTAAATATTTGTTTCACCTTATCCCATTTTGAAAGTGAAGAAGAAATCAATTGTTGATATTTTCTCAAATTAATTCTGTTCTTGCAATCAATCAATATTTTCTTGCAAGCATATAATTCATCCACTAAAATTGATAATTAATTTACTTGAGTACGAATATTGATTTTTGATTCAACAATCTTTTTACCGAGTGAACGAATGAGTGAGAAAAATGAGAAATTTTTTTTTGTTAAAGATTCTATAAAAAATTTGTTAAAAACATATACTAATGAAAATAAAAACATATAAAACTTTAATAAGAGAATAATTTATTTTTCGCGATATTTTGTATTGAGTGTATTCAATTTAGAAATAATTGAGGTAGGACCGAGTTTTTATGTCCTTCGAATTACGTATTTTCGTACATTCAATCACCTCGCTCGTAAAATCTTGTTTTTTGGTATCCTCGCTTCCTCTTTCTTGGTCGGGTCCATCGACCCGTTTCGCATCGAGTGAATTTTATGTTTTTACGAGTCTCGTTATTTCGAGATTCTCCGAATCTTCTTTACCGAATCCGCAGACTCTCGAGACCCGTTCTCTCTCGAATTTAATTCCAAGTTACGTATCCTCGTTGCTTTACTTCCTTCTCACCAGCTTAAATTGCTTTCCGAATTTTTGCGTATATTTATCTCTTGAAGAAAATTACCAAGTATTTTCGCGGGTAAATAACTTTAAATAAAATACAAATAAAGAATTTTTCTTGAAAGAAGTGCTCCAAAAAATAACTTTATTTGAAAGCTGTTAATAAATAAAAATATATCTTGAATAAAATGAATTTATTAGTAACAAGAAAATTACTATACGAAATAATGGAACAAAAATTACAAAATAGTTATATGGAAAATTCATGGAAAATTTGTGTAAGATTTGAAAAAGTTTCACTATTTCAAAAAGCATGAGAAATATTTGAGAAGTATTTTTGTCATCGATCATAATTTCAAAACGAAATTTCAACTCCATTTCTTCTAATGTAATTGTTTAACCATTAAAAAATATTCAAATCATTGCTAGAATATGATTTAGTTGTCAATTTATAGTGAAACTAAGATAAATAAATATAGTAATTGTTTGGCAAAAAGCAAAGTCTGAATTTTACGAATATCAGAGTCAGAAAATCACTTTTTTCTGAGATGATATGACCTATATGCACATACTTAACGTAGCATTAATCATGTTTTTCAAATTTTCAAGAATTTCGATAAAAATGTGTTTACGTGCAGCAAGAACTACCTAAAAAATGATTATAACAGAGAGAAAAAAGTATTTTTTTTATAGTGAATTGCCCTTGCTTCGTTTCCTGGTTTCTCAGATTCTTGACTCGCAGGTATCGACCTCAAATATGTACGTCCCTCATTCTCTTACCTTATTTTTCTCTTCGTCTCTCTCTTTCTCCGAGCTATCGCGCGAAGTGTTATTTCGCCGGATACTCTGGACCAACGTTTCCGAGTGTGAGGGCTAATTTTCCTCAATCCTTTATTTCTTTTTCTCACCGTTTTAATACATCGCTGTGCGAAGCGTTTCGTGCAAATCGCAACACCACTTGACCCTCTAGCTTTTTCAAAATGATTATTTTTCTTCAAATTATTATTTCAATCGCAGAACGAAGCAACACTTTTCAACCAAGCAGTATATGAAATAACGATTTCGTTGTTTATTTATTTGTCAGTGGGATTTTTTTTTTAATGATTGGCACATCATTCATGCCGATGCTTGATGCTCAAATTTTATTTTGTTCAAAATTATTCATCACTAAATTAGTTTGAATAGTTTTTATTATAAAATTATATCTATTGAGCAGCGAAAACCAACTGAATTTTCTAAAATACACGATAAAGAATTTTTTATTTAAAAAATAAATCATTTTGATGATTAAAAAGACAATTTTTTAGCAAGAAACTATCCATCCTTTCTAAAACTGTTAATATTGTTTGAAATGATAAAATAAACATATAATTAATTTCAATACATCATACGATATTGTATTGAAGAATATGGTAATGCCGAGAAATATATTTAGAAAGGAAAAAAAATAAGTAAAATTGAGGTTTTGTAATAATTAATAGAAAGGATTCAGGTTGGCAACTCGAGAGGAAGGATTACGAGCTTTAATCTCGTGACGATTCTCTTAGTCACACGCCGGGAGTTCAGAGGTCATCGAACGAACGTGTATAGACCATATAGAATGAGAGAGAAAGAATGAGAGGCGAAAAGAGAGGAGAAGAGAAAAAGGTGACGGGAGTTCATCAGCGTGGCGAGACCGAGGTAGAGTTGTTTCCACCACCACCGAGATATGGTGTTTGTCGAACAACTGTCTGTACAAGGTGTCCCAGAATAAGCGTGTCATCCAATTACGACGAGAATTCGCAAAACACTTCCAAGTCCAAAATGATCCAAAAAATGCATCATTGAGAGCAATCCCTGAAAATTTATCTACGAATCTAGGTGAATTTTGAGACGAAAAATATTTTAAAGTTTTTCGATGCGAACAATCCTCTAAGAGTTATCCAGCCAATGAGCGGAATGTCATTTGTGCGGTCACGTGACTCATAAGCTTTCGATTGGTTCGCAGTTAATGCTGGATAACTCCGTGTTCTTGCGTAAAATCGTATCTCGGTACTTTTCGATCCAAAATTTTGCCTCGAATTTAAATTTTCTATATACTCTTTGAATTGTATAAAAAAAAATGGAAATAATTTGAAAAAATTATGTACATTGATATCAAGCTTTCAATTTTGTTCGCGTCTGACATTCGTCGTCTCGTCGGTCGAGTCATCAGACGGAAAGTCGTCTCTGGACTTTTCGACTCATCGTGATTTGACCGAGAAATTTATTTTTCTATTTAATTTTTGAAATTGAGTTCATGGACACCTTGTACATTGTTGTCTATACGAATATAGAGATACACGCCTCGCCTAAGAAAACGTAATCATCCGAGTATCGAACTGACCTGGCTAACACAAAAGTAGCGAGGTGGTTTCTCTTATGTCTTCCTTTTTTACGTTCGATGACTCGAATATCAAACTAACCTGACCCAAGAGCAGTTTTCAATTTGATCTTTTACTTTTTAAAACATCTTTTAAAAACGCAAATCCGTAAATTTGATTATGAAGTTTATCAAAACTTTTCTTGGCTACGTCAAACACATATGAAATAGAAATCTAACCTCTTAATCTATACATTTGGGGCAAATACATATATAAATTTTTCTTAAAGTGATACCGCTTTGAAATTCCGATTTTTTTCAAATATCTTTAATTTTTTGTCAATAATAAGAATAATATTTGTTTAGCCAACCCAGATTAGTGTAAAACAGAGCTAATTTATGGATTTTATCGAAATATAAATAATTTGTATACTTGACTAAATCATGTTTTGTAGCTATCTGGTCTTACACTCACATCTCACGTGGTACATCTACGGTATCACCTTAAGAGCAGTATTAAAATTCTGATAATCGAATATCTGATATTTCAAAAACCATTGGTCGAACGATTTCCAAATTTGACACATTAATTTACTTCGTGTTTTAAAATTACAGCCGGAAAATTTTTTATTTACGAGTAGCAGATTAAATTTAGAATCGATTTAGTAATTACCTATACAATTAAAAATTCATTAATCGGCGTGTGGAAGATTAATATTATACGACACAAATGCAAGTGCATGATTTCAAATGTTTTTCCTTGTTCTTTGTTCCTGAAAGCGTCATTTTCCTCCTGTCGTATTAGTCAAGTATTTATATAAGAGACTGTGAGTTATGAAATGAGCACAGTCACGCGTTTTCAAAATTTTCATTCGTGTCAACTGAAAAGTTTCCTTATACTTTACACATATTTATATTTTCAGGATAAATTTATTTTATTTGAGATAGTTAATAAAGAGAACGTCAGTGGAGTTGGTTAAAAAATTATCTACACGTTCTTTGTGGACTACAATTCAAAAGGTATGTATAAAAAAAATAATGAAAAATTTCGAAAATTACTCGTCTTTTAGTTTGTAATAGTTAAAAACAAATTCATTTTTTAAATATAGAAAATAATGCACAATATTTTTGTTGCAGATAACGTGAAATATATTATTTTGCAGAAATGGCAATTATTTTGTCCTTGTTCTCATTTTTTTTGGTCAACACCGTTATTGCTCAAACGTATTCGCCCAAACTTTGTCGTAGACCAGCATCTCAGAAAAATTTCAATCTTGATAAGGTATGTAACATTTTTTAAAAATATTTTTAAATAATTATAAAATTCTATTTTAATTTTTGTTCTGTTTGATTCGTTTGACTTTAATAATTCACAAAAAATATTGTATTGTTTTTACGAAATTTTAAGCAAAATTTCATTGTTATTTTAATTGTCACATTTAAGGTAGTTCTATAGGTACAGTCAAATCAAAAGTTTTTATTTTAATTTATCTCCATACCATGTAGTTTTAGAGCTTAAGTCAATTAAGAAAAGTTGTTGCGAATTGTTCAAAAAACAACATACATACTCAAAAAGTTCAAGGTCATCCATGGTGATTTGTACTCGCTATGCATGTATGAAAATTAAAAAAGAAAATCATGATCTTAAAATTTTTTTTAAAAACTAACGGAAGCTTCTTTGAAGTACAATAAAGAGCTGTGAAAAATTTTAAGAAGGTTCACCATTTAGATTTCAAGATATTTAGGATTGAAAATGGCAATATTTAACACGAGCTCTTATGGGAGAGCACTGAAAATTGGGATTTTTAATACTAAATATCTCAATTTCTACGTGGTGATACCGCTTAAAATTTTGTACGCATATGTGTAATGTATCAAAGAATAACTGTACCAATTTTCAACAAATTCCGAAATAATCGATAAAACTATAGAACTACCTTAATTATAAAAAATGTTAATTATTCTCTGCAGACAAACAGTTTAATTGTTTTGTACAATTTTTTGAACAATTTTTTAATATTTAATATTCCAGTTTCTTGGACGATGGTACGTACAGGAAACAAACGGTCTCTCAGCGGTGAAATGTACTTATTATGAATATGAAATGATAGAAGACGATCGATGGGTCTTGACAACCGCGCAGGCATTATAGTAGACGACGATAGGTAAATACGAGAAAAATTTTGTCCTAAGCATTAAAATGTATATTATTTTGATACTTGTACTTTTTATGCGCGTACCAAAAAAAGTTTTTTCATCACCTATACATTTTTTCTTTAGCAGTAAAAACACATTGTCACTTTTCACCTTTGCATAGGTAGCAACAAAACGATCGAAAAACCATCATGATAAAAAGATAAACTTGTAATCGACGAAATTGAAATAATATTTTGTTAAATTTAATTAATTTTTTTAATTTACACTGAGCGAAGAAAATAATAGTATTTTTTGTTAAGAGTTTGATAGAGCATCGTATTACTGTCAATTTTTGTGTTTTTCAGTTACCATTGTTCGATCAAATTGTGGTCTGGTGTATAAAAAATATAACTTTGTTTTTGGCAGTTTTAGAAAACTAATCTTAATGATACTTTGAAAAAGAAAAAAACATTTTTTTACCAAACTCTGAAGAATAACTAATCAGTTATATACACAATCAGCAAATACTGTTTAATTAAAATTTTCAATCTTCTTTTCAGTCAATATCAGGAATCGAGCATGGAAATTATGAGCGATACCGTTTTTGCCAAAAGGGGAAAATTTGGGCAATATCCGGAAATGACTATCATTTTAGATACTGATTACAAAAATTACGCGATTTCTTATAAATGCGTGATGAATATGAGATACAGGTATTACATTTTGATAATTATTAACTAAGTTGATCCCGCCTTGATCTGCCTTCATTTCTAAAAAAAGTTCATATTTACGTAATAAACTATAAGATATGACACTACTCAGTGTTATATTTGTAATGAAAGAATGAACATTTTTAATGGACACTAATAGAATGAAGTTTACAATAACTAAGTTTTATTTATTTATTTTTGATATTGCCATTATTAAACCAACAATATAGTAAATGAAAATTTTTCAAAATTTCTAAAAATTATTATTTTCAGCTATACGTATGTCGCCATTATGACCAGAGATCAATTCCCTAAATCAGAAGTTATGAACAAAGTGAGGAATAGTCGTTACTATGATCAGTTGAAATGGATAAATTACCACAAAACTAAACAATACCCGCAATGTATAAAAGAAGATTGAGATAATTTATTACAAGAAGAGTACGTCTATGTTAATAATTCTCGTGTTAAAAATTTATATGTACTTTCTTTAACTGTATTATAAATTCGGAGTTTTCTACAATGAAACTTGATACATTTGATACAAAATTCTTGCATTATATGTTGAAAAATAAAGGAGCTATCACATCACGAGAAAAAATCATCTTCAAATTTTTATTTGATAGACAAAACTGCTTATATTTTACTGTACCGGTCTCAGATTATTTCGTTACTCATCAAACGTCGACACTCAATTATAATCCATCTAAACCTAAAGTGGTAAATGTTGTAGAATTAATAAAACTGTAACAGAAAAAGATTTTATTTCTTATTTCGTTAAGAAATTTTATTTGAAAATATGCAATTTTATTACGAGGCTTTGCGATATAATACTCGACACGTTTCTTTGATTAAATAAAAAAATGATTGATGATCAAACAGCGAAGAAGAATGTTGGTGAGCTTTTAAAGTAATTACCAGTAATTTACATCCAGTCGTAAAAAACACATATTATCCAGGATATTCACCGAAAAAAATATACACTTTTAGAAAAAATTTATAACCTATGAAAACCGCCAGCGACAGATGATAACGACGATCAACTGACATAAGCTTAGATTAAACTTATCGAAAAATTCATCTTTTACTACTTCATGTACTACAAACTACTTCATGTACTACTACAAATTTTCAGGCCCAGTTTTTTGAAGGATAAACCAAGTTAGTTAACTCGCGAGGTTTAAGTTAAGTTCCCCCACTTAGATCCCAGAACACAGATTCCGCCAATCGCGACTCGAAGTGGGGGAACTTAACTTAAACCTCGCGAGTTAACTAACTTGGTTTATCCTTCAAAAAACTGGGCCTCAATGTATTTTCTTCACCTGTTGAAGACATTATGCGATGAACCGTATCAAATAGACATTATTAAGGACTTTTTTAACACGTGTTGAAGAATGTGGAGAAATTTTAAGGATGTATGAGCGATATTTTTCAATATATGAGAATTTAATTAATTTTTTATATTTTGTTCTTAAATATATGAAAAAATGTTGTGCCGAATTTGAAATCGTTTTACTGAATGGTTCAAGAGTTACCAAACTTCAAAGTTTCTGAGATTTAACAATACTTATTCATATAGAGTATTCGTAAATTTGCACCAAATAAAAATTTCTTGATAATAAAGTCTTGTGAATTTTCTTTTAAGAGCAACAACGCGGCCGCTTTCTCTTTTTTAACATGTTTGTATTTATATTTTGCTGTTCTTCTAGATGCATACTTCATCATACAGCACTTCTCATGATGTGCTCTATGAAATCCAACTGACGCTCAGTTGAAGCTGACACTCGATCAGTTGAACTTGTCAAATTATTACGAAATGTTTTTCGATAACGAACTACCGTGCTAGACCCGACACGTCATATCTCGACATTTTTTACCGGGCTACTGATTCCAAATTGAGTTGAAAAACAGAACAATCAAGACCGCATTTAATTTTTGACTCGACCTCATCGAATCGTCAAGGTATTCTCGAAAAATAAACAGTTTTTATCCTCGTTATGCTCGACGAACTTTTTCCCTTTTCTTTATGTTTATTATGATCACCGAACTATTTAGGTATATTTTTCCAGGTATATTTGATATAAATAGTAGAAAATTCAGTTGCAAAGTTGTTCTCACATTATTATACGTATAAGTTAAGTTCTAATAGAAGTGAGCTGAAGAAATTTGGTGCGTTCGAGGGTCTCCAGCCTGATATTTCGAGAATCAAAAAGAGGAAGATCTCAAAATTTTAAATCAACCTTATTATAATGGGTAATTCCTAAAAATGTTTGCAAGTCGAAATAAATGATTATAACATAAAAGTCATTATTTCCAAAGCAGCACGTTAGCCGAGTTAATATATCAATTATCTTAAAAGTTATCATGTGTCTTGCAGATTTTTGAAAAAATCGAAAGGCGTACCCTTTCAAAAGTTCGCCAAATTTATGGATTTTTTTTTCAATTTTAAAAGCACGAGCAACAACGCAGCCGTTTTTTCCTTTTTGAATTTTCAATCGATATTTTGCTGTTCTTCTAGACGCATTTTTTATATAACTTCGCTCTATTCCGATGAATCGACTAGAGGCCTCGTGTCTTTTTTACTATAGAAAATAAAAAATATGTTCGTAGTAGTGTTCATTTTGCATAGACACTCATTTAAAAACGTTTTACGAAAATTTGTTCATTTAATTATTTAAACGATAAAAACTGTTTGAATGATTAATAAAATATGCTCAAGTTAGAGATAGTCGAAGTAAGCTTAAAAAAATTGGCAACGTTTTTAACAAAAGCCAGAGTCTGGATATAACGAATTTAACGCGTTAATAATAGACTTTTTGCTGGGATTGTCTGTCCCATGCATCCTTAAGAGGAAAACGAATGAATGGAAAAGAGGGAGAAGCTGCAAAGGTTTTGGGTGAATTGAAAGTAAAGTATATGAGAATAAGGTTAACAAAAAGTGGAGAAGAGTCGAGAAGAGGGTTGGTACGTATAGGGAAAAGGTTGGGAGGGAGAGTTAGGACTGCGAGAAAGATCGAACCTCGGGCAACTCCGGAGAGTCATAACGCCGAGGCTAATGTCCCTAATGCCTATAATCTCGGATCATCTGCATCTTCTTGACTCGCCTCGAGGCAAAGCAACAGCAGCAGCAGCAACGGCAGTCGCCTCTTTCCCTCTTCCCTTCCCCTATTTCTCATTCTTTCTCGGCATACTCGTTTCGAGAAGCGCGTACACGCCGGACACGCAAATTCCACGGGCAAGCGACTCCGGCACACACGTTTCGCGAAACGAGAGAGAGAGAGAGAGAACCCGAGAGATTTTAACGGACGACGACGACGACGACGACGGGCCTTCAGACTCGACGATTGCCCGAGGCCAATAAAGATTAAACAAAACGAAGAAGATGAGGCCAAGGAAAAAAGAAATTGACGATCCGGGGATCGGGAAAAAAATTAGGGCTCCCCCTCGACGTGCCGAGAAATACCTTTTCGTTGCCTCGAACGCGCCCATAACCTCTCTATGATCGCTTTAACGAGTAGAGGTACTTTCGGATTATCCAAGAACGAGCTCAAGCCTCTTGGCATTTCAATCAGCCCTCTGAATCCAAACCTTTTTTTTTTTTTTTTTCGTAGCAACATTAGTTTTTCTTTGGTTCGTGACATTTTTTACCATTCGTTTGTTTTTCAATTTTATAAAATCAAGCTAATTCGTCATTTTTTGACACCTTGAAAATGTTAAGGCTGGTTGTTGTATTTCATTCTTCAAGAATTCATTTCGTCGTTTATGATCACAACGGAATGAACGATTTGGTGCATGTGTGTATAGGTAAATGAAAATTGAGGGGTTTGTCACAAAAAATTGGTAAAATTGTAGGAAAAGGAATTAATCACTCACCCTTGAGCTGCGTAGTCTCGATGGCGAACATGTTGAGCGCGAGCAATTGGAGCAACCGAGTATCATGTATTGGCAGTGGCGAGTGTCTCAGCAACGTTCGGAATTCGCGAAGCATTTGAATCGCCGCCTCTTGGAAGGTTTCCATCCTGAAACAAAATCGAAAAAATTCATTTATTATTGATGTTCACTACTTTATTTTCTTTATTTCACGACAAAAAATCCATTCTTATTTCTGTATTTCTAATTTTTTTCTATATACAATTTTTTTTTAATTAGATGAACTTTCTTTGATATCGTATAAAGTTTAGTATAAAATTTTGGAAAGCTTTACCATCTAGAACGTATTTCATGTTGAAAATTACAACTTTTAAGGTGATGTGAAACAACCATCAATTTTGAATGAATTTTCGGATAAATCCCACGCTCGTATTTTTCAAGCAAATGAACTGAAATTTAAATATGTTATGCAGTGTACGCTGTATTAGGGCGTGACACTCTTGGAATTTCAAAAAAATTAAAAAAAACCAAAGTAAAAAATGTTTTTTTTTTTAATTTCAAGAACGTCATGCACTAGTCTAGTATACATTGCATAACATATTCAAATTTCACTGAATTTGCTTGAAAAATACGAGCGTGGGATTTGTCCGAAAAATCACTCGAAATTGGGTGTTTCACATCACTTTAATACAGGCTCTTATAAAAAGTTGCAAAAGTATACGATTTTCAACAATAAATATCTCAATTTTTGGATGGTGAAGCCTTTCAAAATTTTACGCACACCTGAGCTTTGTTTAAAGAAAATGTGTGTACATTTTTAAGAAATTCTATGGAAAATCATTTTTACCATAGAACTTCTATGAATCCACCTTAAGGTGATGTGAAATACGCAATTTAGTGTGAATGTTTGGATAAATCCAACAAATAAAATGAAATTTGAATATGTTATGCAATTTGAATATGTTATACGGTATACCAATGCATGACACGTTTGGAATTTCAAAAAATATAAACCTCCAAACTACAAACATTTTTTTTTGTTTTGTTTTTTTTTTAAATTCCAAGAGTGTCATGCTCTAGTACAGCGTACACTGCATAACATATTCAAATTTCAGTTCATTTGCTGGAAAAATGCATGACACGTTTGAAATTTCAAAAAAAATTAAAAAAACCAAACTACAAAATTTTTTTGTTTTTCGAAATTCCAAGAGTGTCATGCCCTGGAATAGCATACTCTGCATAACATATTTAAATTTCAATTCATTCGCTTGAAAAATACGAGCGTGGGATTTGTCCGAAAATTTACTCAAAATTGGGTGTTTCACATCACCTTGGGTAAAATAAAAAATTCTCCTGTTACATTTTTTAATAGCCACCACAGTTAGTCACCGTTCGATAAAATTGAAGTGTGGCCACGAGCAAAAAAGTAAAAGGTATGTAATTCACAGAGAGGACGAATGAAAAATTTTCGAGAGCAACGAAGATGTTGAAGGATGGGGCAAGGGAGTCGAGGAGGAATGCACGAGGATCGAAAGTAGTGACGATTGGCGTTGAATGCCTCATGGATACGTGCGTTGCGCGTAAAGTATGACCCGAGGATAAGGAGAAGAGCCGAGGAGAGTAGGAAACGAGAGTCCATTTGGGACAATAATATCGCCGAGAGATATTTCGATGGATATTTTCGCAAAGAGGTTAGCCGCGACTGAATTACAGGGGATAGTCGAGAAAAAATGCCAGATAGCAACGAATAACGCAAAAAATTACAAAGTACGAAGAGTAAGTGCAGTCTAGAAAAAAGAAAAAAATCGTTAAAAAAAATTGGGTAGCGAGGTAAAGGAGGAAAAATGGGAATGAAATTGAACAAAGGAAAACAATTAGGATAGAGATAAAAGGCAACAAATACACGAAAATGAAGTAACTGGAAATGTGAAGTGAAGAATGAAGGAATAAGAAATCGTGGAGGGAAGAAAAGGATAAAGTTTGACGAATACGAAGGAGATTTTGATCGAAAGCGATCGAATGATTCTAGGATGCGAGCAGGATGATTCGAGGTTCGAAGGGGATAAAGATGCTGCGAGGAACAGTCACGTTACCGCGTTTCAAACGAAGCAACGAATGATGATGGCGATGATGATTATGATTATGGCGATGATGATGATGATAATGACGAGGACGATGCTGACGATGGACGAGGAACGGGGATCGCTTCAAAGGATTCTTAGCGCACATCTATATTTCTCTCTCGTTCGCCTTTGGAGATATCAGAGGTACGTTTTTTTTCTTTCTTTTTTGAGCGAGTAGGTGGCTGTATTGTGCGCAGCTTGGTTATATTCCCACAGCCTCGAGTACCGAGCGGTGGCAAATTTACGGTACGTAACGTCTCACTTGATATCCTCGATTCTCTCTTCCTCTCGATGCGCATTACCCTCGAATCTTTCTCTCCAGCTCTCCTTCTGTTCTTTCTTTTATCCTCCTTTTCTCCTGCACTGGGCGAACACTCGAGTCTGTATCTAAACTGGCACGTAATAGCAATAATTTGCATTTTATTACGTAATTACTCGGTCAAGTTGATTTGGCCTAAAGTAAATCCAAGACGTAAGTAAATTCATATCTCTAATTTTCTTCGTACACCACTGGTCTTCTTCATCTTTTCTGTGTTCTGCCTGCTCTGTCCATTCTCTCAATAATCTGCGTTACTGCGTTTACTTTTTTCGTATCTCGCGTTTCAATCACATTATTTTTCTTTCTCTCTTTGTACTCCATCGATGATTCAATAACGCAGGGACACATATTTAATAAAGATAAACGCTCCCTATTTCGATTTGTTATACAGGGTTTTACCACTTTAGTTTAAGTGGAACTTTTTATTTAAAAATTTGTAATTGAAATAAAAAATTTGTAAACTCACATCTAAATATCTAATATGTTGACAGTTCAAAGCTTATATGACTTAATTTTAGATATTTATAGTATGAAATAATACTTATATGTTCTAATAGTTAAATAGCAAAATCGACCCTGTCCTTTCTACGTTCTTCCATCTACTTATAATAAACCTTTATTTAATATAACTTATCCATTCATGTAGTTATATTTCCTAATTCAATTTTGGACGATTTTCTAATGTGTGACTTGTTTTTTAAACATTGTTCGTTTCCTAGTAAACTCAACAACTATATGAAATTTCTACAGGTCATAAATTAAAAAATGACTTCAATGATAAATTTTTTGTACGTATTTGAAAAAGCATTTCTTATTATTTTTTTAAACTTTTCATAGCCTTTGTGCGAAAACATAAGTGCACTGATAAATTGAAAATTGGCAATACTTTTTTTGTTACTATATTTTTGGAAAAATAAACTTTTATTTTATATTTTATGCAAAATATACATTTTATTTAAAACATAAAAGTCTATTTTTAGAACAATTAAACTTTATTTTTAAAAAAATTAACTTTTACATCTTACACTTTTACACTTCTCGTATCTCGTTTTATCTTTTCTGTTTTTCCCTTCATACTCGGTTATACACTGAGAAAAAAAAACAATTGAATCAAATAATATATGGTTTGACTCAAATAAATATTTTATTGCGGAGTGCCAACGTTATATGACATTGTCTC